>CAJHQP010004007.1:0-60046 GCA_905132765.1 Moricandia arvensis | reverse complement strand
CAAAGATTGAGTCCAAGCCTGCCTCTGCTCATGAGCTCAATAGGTACCTGATTCAAGCAATACAATTCATATGTATCAATTCTCAAGGGATAAACTAACCCCAAAATATTAGAGAATGAGGATAAAGTCTTCCCCTGTATCATTGTGTTAGAATGTTGGTGAGGGGTGCACTCCAACTTGGTGTGTGCACTTGAATTTCTCATCCCGGACCTTACAGTCCATGAGGTCATCCAAATTGGTTAACCTATGGTCTACTTCTCCACCAACACTCCTTGAAGCATCTTCAAAGGCATGCCTCTCTATGAGTACTCCTTCTTGAAGAATATTAAAAGGCCAACCTCTCCATCAAGACTCCTTAAAGCATCTTCAAAGGTCAGCCGTATTCAGATTCAGCCAAGACTGATCACCCTCTGATATGCCTCTCTGTCAACACTCCTTCTTGAAGCATCTTCAAAGGTCAGCCTGGTTCAGTATGGAGTCGCCCTGGTTGGTTCCTTTAGTGTGGGCATGCTTAGTCCCATCAGCTCACTCACACCTCTCCTGAAGCTTGATCCGAAGAGTAAAAATGAATGCCTTGTTCTTGGACCAGTAGTCTTCTTGGCGTAGTGATGGCCTTCTCTCATGGATGTGCTCTACTACTACATTACACCCTCAATGAAAAATCTCTCCACGGTTCAGGAATATACATCATGTGTAGGCTCTGTCTGATCAATATGGTCAGAAATATACATCATGTGCAGGCTCTAAACTACATGGGCAACTCTTCATGGTCAGGAATATGCATCTTGTATAGTCTCTGATCAACATGGGCTAATTCCTTTTTCTTATAGTAGCTTCTGGTTCTATAGTCACATCATGTGTCCTACACCCCATTACAACTCAATGCAGGGATTAGTATAAGTAGCATGGGACAAAAACTTGGAATAACATCAAGTTTGGTCACTACTGCTTTATACAACAAGCTTTGGACAAAAACAAGACCAATCATCAAGTTCAAATTCATGCATACAATCCCTCTAAATTTTTATGCATGATCAGACATCTATGCAAAGCATTCTGGAAACATTTATCACCCTTAAACTTCCCCTAGGCATGAACTTGTAGATGCATTCAACCTAAGTAATCAACTGGAAAATGCAAAACACATTAATCTATTTTAAATTCTTATGAATGCAACGACAGGTCTAGATAACACATCTAGACTTCTAACAAGGCATGTATGGCAGTGATTAAGGCATGGCAATATCATCAACAATCATCAAAACTCTCAAACATCCTAGGTCATAAGATAGAAAATACCATCTAGCATATCATTTAAACACCCTAGAAAATTTTAATTCTAAACTCAACACATCCATAGACATAACACAAGCCTTTATTAAGGGTTATGAGGTTAATTTACAGCCAAAGAACCTTAGTTGGTTAATTGAATCTCCAAAAACACATGGCTCATCTAAGATTGATAGATTTGGAGTGTGAGTTCATTACTCATCTTCTCCTCCTTTTGTGTGATTTCTTCTTTGAGTCCTCACACTTAAGGCCCCTCCTTTTTTCCTGTTTGTAAGTCACCACCTTCCTGGAAGCTCTCTTCTTGACCAGAGAAAAAGAATCATTTGAAAGAGGCTGTTTTGGAGATTTGCTAGGAAAACGACTCCATAAACATTTGCTTTCAAGTGGTTTCTTCACCATACTGGTCAGGAAAAAGGAGGATAGATACTGATGAGTCTCTGAAAACGCCATGGTTGCTATCATCTCCTTCTTGAAGAAATTTATTTTCAAATATATTTGAAATAGTATTTTTATCGTTAATTAGTTAGAAATAAGTAAGTTATGTTATAAGTTTATTTTATATGACAAAAAAGATAATTAATGTTGAAATCTAGGAATAGTTAAAATTTCAGTGACGTAATCTGTAATTTATAAGGTGAACTAAAAGTTAATCTCAAAAGGTACTTCAGTTTATATATATACTGCCTATTCTAAATTGATGAATTAACAGTCTGGACATGTTTACAAAAAAGGGTCTCGTACATACACAGAAAGTTATAAACAATAAGAATGCACAAATGTAATCTTGAATCATTAACCATTCTTAGGTATCTGAACCAAACATTAAATAACGTGGCACTCACAATCCGTAACTGAATAAGATAATCGTCCAACCTTTTAGGAGCTCTCTTACACGGGCAAACTAATATTAACATATATAGTTGATATTTTTTCTGTTTAGTTCATCATACAGAATCATTGTGGTTTTTGTCTTGCCATGATGCCAACTTTTTTTTTATTATTATCTATTCCAAAAGTATATAACTATTTAAGTTGATAGCCGAATAGATAAACTAAAACTGCGTCGTAGTATCTTACATCTTCCAAGAAATTATAAATCAGTGATACTATATACCATTAAAAAAATCAAATAGATAAATTGCAGCTTGTAGTCTTCTCAGATCATTGTCTTCTTATTGATAATGCACGATGCGATGTCATGGTCTAATATCATATAATGCACGTAGCGATGTCATGGTCTAATATCATATAATGCACGTAGCGATGTCAGTAAATAGATAGGTTATGAAACTAATAGATAAGCGTTTGATCTAGGAAAATCACATATGAGATTCAAAAATGCACTCAATAGATGCTACGGGTTTGTTAAAAACGATACTAGAACTGATATACAAAAATTCTCTGCGATAAACTATCAGATGTCAATTCAATGAATCAAAAAAGCATTAAGACGTATTCGAATGTGTTCAACTAACTTCTTAGACCAACTCTCGCTGCGCATAGATATTAGTTCAACATGATTATGTTTAGGTATTGATTACACTCTCGTGTCTCACAATAAGCCTATGATCAAGGTTATACTTGGCTACTCTAAAAACAAGCACTAAGAGCAATCTTGGTGTAGACTATGATGAATAACCCTAGCAATCATGTGATCAGCAATTTAACATTAACCCTAGAGATCCTTAAATATAACATAATGATTATTCAGACATGATAGCAATAACACAAATCAAAGACTGAATACTTAAAGCAACATGATTTTGAAGAAGACTCCCAAAGGATTTTTTCTCTTCTCTTCAAATCTCAAAATAAAACCTAAAAGAAAGCGTACCGTCAACAATGACTTAGAAAACCTAATATAGGGTTTAAGACACATTATTGGCTCTTTTGTAAATAAGGAAAACTTTAAGGCCAAACTGCAATTCTTGAAAGTTCATTAAAACTCGTACGACACTTGGTCAGGAGGGGCGTCATTCGACGCTCAGATGGTGTTGCTCGACGCCCTTTAGATCTCTTGAATTCTCGACAACTTCCCACTCGTGCGTTAGACGGACCACTCTTCAGTAAAACAAACATAACTTTTGATCCAACTGCCAGATCAAGTCAAACTGGTGACATTTGAAAGCTAACTCAATTATTTATCGTGTGTCAAAATTTATCATGGTGGTAAGTTCTCGACACATAGCTAAACTTCTGATGCATTTGCAGTAGTTCTGCATCTCAAAAAGTTCTGAAATCTCCAAAGTTGTCCAAAGCGTACTTAGACCTAAAAAGACTCTAAAAGACTCCAAATACATATAATAGGCTATAAATAAGACTCATATAATGGTCAAAAATTGTATAAACTATGATATATCAACCCCCCCCCCTCTAGACTTATCCTTTGCTTGGCCTCAAGCAAATATAGAATAAATCTATGGAAGATGTCTGAAAATGAAGGGACTCATCTTTCTTTAACAAAACCACCATCACCTCTTCAGTGTTGCAAGCTACATCAAATCAGTACAAATTTAAAGGCACTTCATATACATAGCCTTAACTTAGCAACCTGATCATTCAGACTACAACTCACCAAATATCATCTAACATACCACTCTACTGACCTCATTTCTAAGACAAATATGTAGGCTTTATCTTGGGAGTATCGATCAAAGTACACATGGACTCTTAGCCCAGCAGGTATCTGAGGATACATGCAGTCTTCTCTGGTTCCGTTCCTCTCTCTTTTCTCGCTTCACTCGGTCAATGTCTCTCTTCTTTGAAGGGTATCTTTTTATATTTTCAATTGACTGAGATTTTTGGACAGACTTCTATGAATCAAGCTCTAATGTTTGCAACCACCATCTCATGTTCACTTCTTTTTGACCTATATCTCTTTTCAAAAACATTTCTTTCTTTCTGATCCGAAGGGAAAGAGATGGGAACCATAAACACAGAGACTTTTACCTTCCAGACTTGTAAGAGAAATACGATCCAATGTATGCCAAGCCAAGACAAGCGAATTAAGAAGATTAAGGTTAGATGTCAGCTTTGTTATCTTCAGGTACTCATAATAAGCGCGGATGTTACTGGCAGGCAGATTCACTTTGGTGTTTCCATTTAGTACACCCTACAGTTAGTAACTCAAAGAATAGTGCTAGAGTGGCGGTATGTTCCAAGAAAAACTTCATCATCCCTAACTGACTTTGTATTGACTCAATAAAATAACATAATTGACACTCAAAAGAAATAAACAGCCTCAGTAGAAACCTCCCCTAGGCTTAAACAACATTGTCACCAGTGTTATTAGCCGAGATTGGAGAAATAAATAAATAAAAGCTGTAAAAATTTAAAAAGGAGATCGAGTTATACTTGCCGTCTATGATGAGCGTTAAGTGGCGATCGATTCTTGGATGAAGTGGTGTCTATGGACCCTGGCCAGCCGTCGGTCGATAATGTTCCTCAACTTCTGTTCCTTTTTGTCGGCAACAATGTCGCTTAATGCTACTACAATGTTGCTTGATGCTACTACAGTGTCGTTCGACACACCGATAGAGTGGTGTCAATCGCTGCTTGGAGGGTGTAGTTCGACACTAAACTCTTAAACTTACAAATCACATGACTAAATTCTTTTTATTTCTGCTTCTAGTGCTGTAGAGGATGCATCTAAATCACAAGACACGGCAATAAGTAAACAAATAAATAAAGATTTAGACTAAACTTTATACCTGAATCAGTTAGTCCTCAAAAACGGCGCCAAATTTGATATGCTCTAATAAGCCTAAATTAACTCTCTCAAAGAAGAGTGTCATCGTAGTACCTAAGGATCGAATCCACGGGGATTGGAGATCACCCAGTAGAATTATGGTTTCAAGCTAAGCTAAGCTAGAAAGTAGAAAGAATAAAACAAATACTGATTAGATAGGTTATGAAGCAGATAGATTAGCATTAGATCTTGGGGGAATCAAACATGAGATTCAAAACTGTACCAATAGATGCCAAGGGTTTGCTAATAACGATTCTAGAACTCGTATGCAAAAGTAAGTTACACCAACTCTCGTTGCTAATTCAAAGAATCAAACAAGCATTAAGAAATATTCTAATGTGTTCAACTAAATTCCTTGATCAACTCTCGTTGTGAAAAGATATTTAGCTCAACAAGATTTTGTTCATGATTTGATTACACTCTCGTGTCTCACAATAATCCTATGATCAAGGTTCTAGTTAGCTACTCTATAAACAAGCACTAAGAGAAATCATGGTGTAGGATACGATGAATAACCCTAGAAATCTTGTGATCAGCAATTTGACATTATGCTCTACATATTCTCAAATCTACCAAAATGACTATTCAGAAATTATAGTAATAGCACTAATCAAAGAATGAATAGATAAAACCACATGAGTTCCAAGAAGACTCTCGAAGGAGTTCTTTTCTTCTCTCACAATCTAAAAATAAAACCTAAAAGAAAGTGCAGCTGGCTTAGAAGACATAATATAAAGTTTAAGACATGTTCTGGGCTCTTTTGTATATAAGGATAAATTTGGGGCAAAACTGAAATTCTTGAAAGATCGTTAAAACTCTACAGGCACTTGCTCAGGAGGGGCGTCGCTCGACGCCCTTTAGATCTCTTGAATTCTCGACAGTTTCCTACCTGCACATCAGACAGATCACTCTTCAGTAAAACAAGCATAACCTCTAATCCAACCATATCCATAAACCAAGCATAACCTCTATGCCAAACGTACCTAGACATGAAATGACTCTAAAATGACTCCATAAACATATATTATACTCTAAATAGGACCTATATCATGGTCAAAACCGGTAAAACCATGATATATCAGCAATGCAATCTGAAAAACTGAGAATTAAACCCCAATCCATTGCAAAACTCCTTTAACCATAGTCCTTCTTTAATAGTTTCTAAGAGACCAAATATACTCAGCTTATGTGGTGGACTACACTACCATAAGCTGAAGTGTAGATCTCCAGCTAATTGTGTTTCCCCAACTTGGAACACATAACATGTCACTGACTTTCTTTTGTCTCTGTCAGTGGCATAGTCTGAATTGCTAAAGCCATCCACATCAAATTGTTCTGACTTTTAAAGTGGAGGCAAACCTCTGTAGCTCCTTTAAGATATCTCATAACCCACTTAATTGATTCCCAATGATCACGTCTCGGTTTAGACATGAACGTGCTGACTAAACCAACTGCAAAACCCAAATCCGGTCTTGAACCAATCATTCCATACATCAAAATCTGAACTGCACTC
Organism: Moricandia arvensis; assembly: GCA_905132765.1. Taxonomy (NCBI): domain Eukaryota; kingdom Viridiplantae; phylum Streptophyta; class Magnoliopsida; order Brassicales; family Brassicaceae; genus Moricandia; species Moricandia arvensis. Next base: position 53,495 of record CAJHQP010004007.1, on the reverse strand, counting down.
GTGTAACGGTTGAATCCATTAAGTGCCTTTCCTTTTCCCATTCTTTGGGAGTTAAGCTCTTTAGCTGAAATTGAGAACTAACAAGAGTAACCACATGTTTAGAGTCCTCTATCCCAAACGTCTTTAATTTCTTCTTCACATACTTTCCTGACATAGCTTTAAAATCCCTTTCTATATGTCCCTCACAATGTCCATTTTAAGTATACGAGTAGCTTGTTCAAATCTTTCATTCTGAATTCTGACTTCAAACTTTCCTTTAGTTTAGATACTTTCTTCTTGTCTTTAGCCACAATATGCATATCATCCACGTATAGTAATAAGTAGATGTTTTTTCAGCTTCTTTTCCTTTCAAGTATACACATGGATCTTTAACACACCTTGTAAATCCCTTTGACTTGTGAAAGTATCAAACTCCAACTTCCATAGGCGAGGAGACTGATATAATCCATACAAAGATTTCTTCAATAAGCAAACCTTCTCTTCATCACCTTTCTTTGTGAACCCTTCTGGATTTTCCATGTAGATTATCTCATCTAGACTTCCATGTAATAACGTTGTCGTAACATCCATATGCTCTAGTTCAATGTTAAAATCAACCATGAATGACAACCTTATCCTAATTGTCACATGCCTTACAACCGGAGCAAATATTTTGTTGTAATCAACTCCTTCCACTTGTGTAAAGCCCTTAGCAACTAGTCTAGATTTGTGCCTAGATTCTTCAACTCATAGAATTCCTTCTTTTCTTGTAAATCCACTTATAACCAACAACTCTCTACCTTAGAGGTATATCAACAATATCCAAGGTTTTGTTCTTATCCAACGAAGTCTTATCTTTTCCCATAGATGATTTCCATTAGTCCCAATCTTTGCTCAACCTTGCTTTTACTACTGTCCTTGGCTAAGTAACCTGAATATCAGCTACACTGCTCAAAGCATAAGCCACAAAGTCGCCACTTTCAAAGATGGCAGGAAGCTTTGTAGTCCTTAAAGCTCTGTCCCGAGCTAAAATATAATCCTGAAAACTTTTACTTAATGTAGACCCTTCCTAAACCTCTGCGTCCTGATCTGACTCAGAACCTGAACTAACACTTAACTCGAAAGGCGACATAGAAGCTTCACCTTCACCAAAAATTTCATGTGAAGTTCCTCTAACCAATTCTGAAATGAAAGTGAATTTCTTCTTTCCTTTCACTCTCTATTCCTTAGATTTTCAATACAACTTTTCTTCGTCAAAGACCACATTCCTGCTCATTGTTCATTTTCCTGATTCTGGAAGCCAAACCCTATCGCCTTTAGTTCCTTGAGGATATCCCATGAAGATACCCTTAACATATCTCTGACTCATCTTATCTTGCACAGTGTGAACATAAGCCACGCAACCAAATCTTCTGAGATGACCATACTCCACCTTAACCCCTGACCACACCTCTTCAGGTATCGTGAACTCAATCTAAGCACTTGGGGGCTATTATCAAGTAATGCAGTGGAAAAAGCTTCAGTCCAAACCATCTTTTCCAAACCCGATTCAGCAAGCATACACTTGATCTTTTCAGCAATAGTTCTGTTCATCCTCTATGCAACTCCATACTGCTTTGGAGAGTAATTGCATGTCTTGTGTCTCCTAATACATGACTCCTTACACATTTTATCCATTAGTAAGTTGCAAAACTCCAAACCATTGTCTGCACGTAAGCACTTGAACTTCTTGCCAGTTTGGTTTTCAACTAGAGCTTTCCATTCCACTATGTTTCCGTAAACCTCATCTTTGCGTCTCATATCTCGATTTTCTTAGAGTAGCCATCTATCATGGTCAAGAAGTACCTACAACCTGATAAGATTTCCTCATTTCCGGGTGATCCCCAAAGATCTGTATAAACATAGTATGGGATTTCCTCTGAGTTGTGTTTGGCTGTTGGAAATGGTTGTCGGTGTGTTTTCCCTAGAACACATTCCTCACAAAAATCCAAAGTGTGAATTTCCTTAAAATTAAGTAACCTTTTTTGACTAACACATTCATGTTCTTTAAACTCATATGACCACGTCTAGAATGCCACATGCTAGTCATGTTTACTTCAGTTCTAGTAACCTTAGCTTCTGCATTTGCTATGATTCATTGAAGATACTACATGCCATCTTTATAACATCCAGATAATACTTTTCCCTTGTTTAAAGAACATAATCTTGTAATCACTTTCCTCGTAGTTGCATCCATGCTTTTCAAGATGACCCTGGGAGATTAAGTTTCTTCCCATAGTTGGCATGTATCTCACTTATGTTAACACGAAAGTAGATTGATCAAGATTCACAATCTTCAACTTTCTTATTCCATTAACTTCACTGAACATGTTGTTTCGCATGAGAACTTTCCTTCCTCTAACACCTCAAGATCAAACAGAACGTGCTTATTAGGAGTGATATGGAAAGTGCTTCCTGATTTTAACACCCACTCATCCTTCGTATCTTGAATACTAGCAGTAAGTATCATAGGATGTTCCTTCTCTTGCGAAACATTAGCTGTCTTATAGGGGTTCTTATCTTTTCTATTTGGACAGTCACACTTAAAAAGACCCTCCTTACCACATATCCAACATTCTTTAAACTTAGTAGGATACTTTGTCCTTGATTTGTACTTGAAGTCTTTGCTTTTAGATCGAATTTTTTCATGACCTCCACCACGCTTCTCAGACCTTCCTCTAGTAACCAATAGACCTTCTGCATTTGATTTTTTCTTTCCAATGAGGCCTTTCTCTTTCAACTCAGCTTCTTTTGCAAAGGCAGAAGTAGTTACTTCTTTTACTGTCAAGTTAATCATACTAAGGAGGCAGACTCGTTCATATGTGAATTGCTTGATCCGCATCCGAGACATGAATGTTCGCTAGCAAGATCATCAACAAGATTTAGAAAGGTGTCTAAATTTTCTTCAATACTCTTTCTCTCAACCATCTTATAACTCGAAAGATTTTCTTCAAATAGATTCGATTAAGGAGAATCTTCGTTTGATAATCTCCTTCTAGAGATTTCCATGTTCCTAATGTTGTTGTTCCTTTCATGAATTTTCTTAGAACCATATTGGTTAAGCTTGAACATATCAGATTCTTTGCTAGAGTATCCTTTTATTTAGACATAGGATCCTTCTTAGCTTCAACCTCAGACTTTGAAACAAAGTCTTCTTCCTCCTTAGTATCCTTGATAACTTCTTCATTAAGAATGTTTCCAAGACCTTGTAGTTCGAGTTGCATAAGCATCTTGAAATTTCACATCCCAAAGTCACCAGAGCCATCAAACTTCTCCATCTCAAACTTGCATGAACAGACTCTATCGAGATTTATCAACAATCACAAAATCCACTTAACACACGTAATCACAAAACACCATGGATCAGATTTAGAATCTTTGAGCCGAAACCTAGCTCTGATACCACTTGTTAAGAACCGAGATTCATTTCTGATTTATTTTAACTAGTTCTAGATTGATTTTGTTCGTCATTTGTAAGCTAATCCACTAAGAAATCAAACACACATGAACACCAGAATTATTAACCGGACTTTATTTCCTATTGTACGAAGAGAGAAGGAAACTCTCATGCCATTTCACTATGTAATCAATGTGATTAACTAGTGTATTGTCTTCTCTTTGCAGCTATTACAAGAACCTACACAAATAAATAACCGGAGAAGAGTATCATAGTAACGAGAAAGAGGATGATCATCTCTCAACTCTCGATTCTTCTAAGACAGGCAGCCTAGACCAAAAGAAATCACTATAGCTTTATGAGCTGCGATCGCACTAGAACTCTGGTTTCTTAGCTCTCTCTTTATCTCTCTCTCTCTCTCTCTCTCTCTCTTTCTCCCTATCTCTCTCTCCCTCTCTCTCTCTCTCTCCCTCTCTCTCTCTCTCCCTCTCTCTCTCTCTCTCTCTCCCTCTCTCTCTCCCTCTCCTCTCCTTTTTTTTTTAATTTAGTCTCGCGTAGTAAACCATAGGGCTTCCTCTTCTTTTCCTATAAAAAGGAAGCTTCCCCTTCTCTTCTCTCCCATTTAGAAACCAGAGTGAAGCCATGTAAAGTTCCAGAGAGATCTGAATACCTTATTCGTCAAGGTTTCTCCTTTTCTCTTCTCTCTTGTTATCTCTTAGTTGACCTCTCTCTCCTCTTTACGGTGGTCTCTTTCTTCTGGTTGGTCGTCGTTCGTTTCACGCCGGAGCCAAGCCGTTGAAGATCACCAATGAACCGATCTGAGTTTGTATCTAGATCTCCTCTCTTTTTCTTCCTAGATCTGGTCACTAGTGAGGTAAAGAACCTTAGTTCTCGTTTTCTTCATCTCCTTCTTTTCTTTTATCTTAGATCTCTTATCATGGGTCTTTGGTGGTAGCACCTATATGCTTCTTTGTTGATCTGGTTCGTGGAAAGCTGTAAGTTTCAGATTGGCTTCTTCTCTCCTTTTCATTCGCAAATCTAAGTCCAAGGTGAGGATTGATGTGATTGCTTTCTTCCTTCTTTCATTAACACTTCATAGGTTAAGTATTTATCTAATCATTCATACCTACGCGTTATTTATAAGCATACACGTAGTTGCTTGATAAATGAACTATATCTTGCATATCCATATATATTGTATTGTAACGTGTGAACACTATATTTGTTGTTAGGTTGTTAAAACATGGTTGAATGATGTTTGAGGATTGTATGTGATGATTGTATTGGTTGGGGTTATGGTATATGTGGATGATGTATAGGTGGGTGGTGTATATGAGTTAGAGAAAGGCGTAAGGCCTATGTGTGCCGGTGCAATGTGGTGGACGTATGTGTGTCCCAGGCGTTGCATCGTTTCTTGTTGGATCATGTGGCAATCGCGTGAGCTGGTATGATTCATCGTCTGAGCGGGCATGCGGTGTGCATGTGTGTGAAGTAAGAACGTAGTAGTGTGATGTCGTGGAAACAACGTGAAACGTATGAACATGGTGGCGGATCACGCGAGAACCAAAATCGGTAACGTGATTGCGTGAAGGCGTGGAACTCGCAGAGTCAGCGTGATGTCATGGAGACAACGTATGTGGTGAGCTCTTCCGCGACAACATGAGAAGCGCGAGGACCGAACGAGGTGGTGTGGTCTCATGTTGGCACTATCGGGGTATATTCTCGTTTCTTGTTGATTGCTCTTGCATTACTGGATGTTCTAGGTAGAGCTTTTGTTATGTTGTATGGTGAACGTCACGTGATGATTTTGGGGTTCATAGAGCTTTTCTCACTGAACTTTTGTCAAAATATTCACATTTCCTTTTTCTTTTCTATTTCAGATTTGGTTTATATTGGTGGATTTTTGTGAAAGACGTCATGAAATCCTAAAGACACATTGTTTCGGTCCTATGGCTAGAACAAATGTCATGATATCGCTAACCATTTCAGTTATGTAGGATGGGGGTGTTACAAAAATAAAATCTAATTCAAAGTAAGATGAATCTAAAGATAATAAAAGTTTCTATTTGCACTGTATGACTTCCAAACAAATTATAATTCACTTTATAACCAATTAACCTAATTTATCAATATACAATATATCTTTTATATAATAATGCTATTTTGCTCTTGTATCTAACCGGCAAAACCTTCACGAATAAAAAAAAAATCACCAATAATTATTAAAATATCGTGGCTTATCTTTGTTCACATATATATTATCATATTTTGGAATGATTTCTTCTCACAAGATCTTCTCAAAGACAACCATTTGTGATAAAGAAGAAGCAACGATGAAGACGTAGACGGTGAGGCAGATACAACTACTCTTTCATTTCTTTTTCTTCTCTTTTTATTGATTGTCCCAATCATGCTTCTGCTTTCATACTCTGTTTTTGTTTTTGAATCTTGCAAATGAAATTGAAGTTATCACATCAGCGTTGATCCGTGTTGGTATACAGATTCAGTGGTGAAGACGACGGGTGGAGATGAAGACGATGGCTCGCCATCTCTATGTGGTGGTGATGAACAATGACAGTGATCATGTTTATTGACATGTCTGAAAAAAGAGGAAGAAGAGGAAGAAGATGGATTTGCCGTTTATTCTATATTCGGTAAAAGAAAATTATAGTATAGGATGCCTTACTAATTAATATATAGCCTTCTATTCTTTAAATATTTCTAAGTTATTCTTTGAAATGGAACAACCTATCACGCCTTCACATTTGATACTTCTTTTCTTTACTAATTTTGTGATTCATTGTAATATGAAATTCATTTTTTTTAATATTGGACAAATGTTTGGATCGTATATAGTTCTTGGATATTTTTTCATCAATAAAAAACTCTTATTTCTTCTCATACTATTTTACGTTTGATGTCCAAATTTATTAAATAACGTATGAAATGAAATAAATCTTATATCTTATATTATTTGTAGATGTCTATACTATTTTCTTGCATATACGTTATTGAGATCGTCCGTCGTTGTTCTTCCTTCTATAATAATCTAAATTCTATCAGAGATTGGTCTTATTTGTTACTATACTATTTTATCATATTTCATTTTATTTGATGATTAATAAAGATTGTTATATTTTGTTTAGAAATATAGTTTGTAATTTTCTTAAATTCTAACTATCGTTACATGTTTTTTAACATGTAATAATTATACTGTGATTTATATTGTATAGTTTACTATTACATAATATTACTTGATATTATGTACCTTATTAGATTTTGATACTTAGGTTTAGGGTTTATCTTTGGGTTAGGGTTTAGTAGTTAGTGTTTAGGGTTTAGTATTTAGAAGGTGAAGGGGGGAGGGTATGGTTGGGGTTATTATGCAATCTTAGATATTTCACAATTTCACCAATATGTAGTAGTATAGAAATATAACACAATATATTTTATGTTTTGTTGTTTGTTATTCCAACTTTAACATCAATGTTATTACAACTACCCGCTCTTTCATCATCGCCATTATCTTCTCCAGAAATTTGATTATTTGACAAATTTGTTCTTACCAATTTATAGTTCAAGTCTATTCTATAATTCATATTTATATAATGTAGTTTACTATTACAAAATATTATATACTATTTTCAAATTTAATATTTAGGTTTAAAGTTTATATATGGGTTTAGGATTTATTGATTGGGATTTAGGGTTTAATATTAAGAGGGTGGATGTTGAGGTTGGACGGTCAAGTTTATGATATAAGGCAAATTAGTTACTTTGCATATTTTTTTGATAATTCATCAATTTGTACTATACTATATATCATATTTTAATTTATTTATATTTTGGTTTGTATTATACTATATAGCATGATCTAGATATGTGATAGATAATTATGTGACGTTGCTTGCTCTTATGACTTGATAGAAGATAATATTGTTTTATTCCTAGCCATACCCCCAATTCAACGTCATTCCCTTATTCTCTTTATTACCGGTTACTTGGCAAAGTGAAGGATATAATCAGATGGAAAGGATGTTGAATGTTATTTTTTTTCATTATGTCAAAATCAATGTTATTCACTTAATCTCCCTTTTCATTTGTGTTATTAAGTAAATTCACCCTTATCAATAACTCGATCAAACAGGCTTCCACAAATAAATTTAGCTTTTAAAAATCTAGTTGTCGGACAAATGTCCTTGTTTAAGAGTTCAATAATCCCAATAATAATAAGGTAGGAAAGAATAAAATCTCTGAAGCCAAGTACGACTTTGTATAGTCTCACATAGATTCCGCGTATCGAATCACTTCCCAACGAAACACTTTTACAAACTCTCTCTCTCTCTTGTATTCTCCATTGTAGCAAGGCTTTAATGGTGAGAAGCTGTGAGGAAGGGTGAGGATCGGCGATGCAAAGGACTGCGAGGCCTTGGTCACGAAAGATGGTGAAGATTGATGAGATGCTCTCTTCCCATCATACCAAATCCTACAATTATGTAGTTGGTAATCGATGAGTCTGCCATTACTGAGCTTTCTCTCTCCTATTTTTCTCTCTCTTGGTTTTGATCCGATCTTTTTGGATCATATATTAAATACTCCTATAAATGTTAAGACTGACTTTTGGATCGTTTCTGAAATCTCTCCCCTACTTTCTTTGATACACCCTTTCTCATCCTTGCCACGTCTGCCACATCCGACTGAATCCAATATCTCTTTTGAAGTTTTGGATGTGGTTGGGATTTAGCAAAGCTATGGAATTGCATTCCTGAAAAAGTTAAATGTTAAGACTTCGTTAAAAGACAAGACGGAAAGAAGAAAACAAATATAAGAATTAAATATGTAGTACATATAAATGTTAGAGCATAGAGAATATGAGCAATGAATCGTCTTCGTCTCAGTGGTTAAGTCTCAGAGGAGATAATGATTTAATGCGGGTTCGAATCCCGCTCATGTCAATTTTTTTGATAAAATCAATTTTTTTTAATAGTTATAATTTTAAACCGTAATTGACAGCTCATCATCCATTATAACACGTAAGCTTCCGTTACGATACGTCATCACCCATAAACGTTTGACTAACGGATAAGAGGTCAATGAATGAATTAACCTAATTTTATTAGTTCATGTATGAAATTTAAAATAAATCTCTGTTTATGTATGTTTTGGCACAGGTCATCAATGTATGTACTGATCGGGACCGCGAGTCTAAGTTGACGTATGAATTGGCCGTTTTCCCCTCTCTCTCTCTCTCGTGCAAACCCAAACCCCCATTAACATCGCCAATGGATCGCACCCACCAACCCGAATCCACAGCTCGACCCGGAAACACCGTCGTCCTCTCCATTGACTGTCTCAAAGGAAGCTCCAAAAGCGAGGAATGGAGCGGAGATATGCTTCAAACCGGAGACATAGTTGAAGAAATCCGGATCGGTTCAGGACCCGGTTCAGCTATTTTCAAGGCTCCGTTTAAAGGAGGTAAAGCTTGGTTACAGAAAGTTCTACACAATTCTTACAGGAACAAAGATACTTCGATTGTTGTCAGAGTCAGACGTGGCTCCCACGATTTCTCCGATCTTTCTGCTTGTATTGTTCCTAACGACTCCGCCGGTAAAAAACAGTACATGCTCAGATCCATTGATGACCCCAACTATACAGTCGGGTTCTCGGATCGGACTGAGTCGGATTGCCTCGGTATACAAGGTGAGTTAACTCGGTCGGTTAATAATATTATCTGTTTTTGTTGACTTTTCTGGCTTGCTTGTTTATTTTTACTCTTGCCCTCATCATCACATCGTGCTTCCCAGCTGGTGAAATTCAATTAATTCTGCTATTGCATAGTACTTTTTCTGATGGAGTCGTACGGAATTATTGTCTTGCAAATCATATAATATTTGTATTTACATCTTAATACATGATTATTATGATCATTAATTATAAAATAAGAGAGAGTGTTATAAATAATCAAGAAAGACAATTTTAATTTCAATACATGATCTATTTGTTTATAAGGGGGTGTGTGGATCAAGGTCCAAATAATTTTCTGGAAGATTGATACCAAACGAGCAGTCTAATCCTGAATTTTCTGAGTTAGTCCTAAATCCTAGCCCTATATCACCTGGTCAAGAAAAACAGATATCAGATTCTTTTATACATTTTGATTATTACTAAGAATTCTTAGGTTAAGATTATAGAAATATGACATACAATTATGTTTTGTCTTGGAAAACTTCAGTTTGTATGTACATTTTATTATTGTTAATAATTATAATCACTAATTATTTAACTAAGAATGTTTCTTCTCGGACATCCAATAAATATAATTTTTAATTTGTATCTTTTGGAATTTAGACAATTTGTCATATCAAATGTAACCTCATTGACTTAATAACTTAAGTAAGATTTACAGTGCTATATTTAACTAGAATGGGTAAAACATGAAATGAAAACACTGGTTTTACATGAAAAAAGTTAAAACCATATTGTAATATCTAATTAGTGTATACTATTTCAACCAACAATCTCACTAGAGGATATTATACAAAATGAAGAATTGTTTTTTTGTTAAAATGATTTGCAGCTTCAAGAGGATCAAGAATGGTGGAAGCATTGGTGAGAGCAAAGCTTCAAGATGGTTACGTTTCATATCCATGGGAAAAACGAATGCAAGAAGCCTTACCAATCTCCGGCTCAAGCAACTTCCTCTCCATTCTTTTTCTTCCCAAAGCTTCCGGTAAGAAAACAATATACTAAAAAATTGTTAGTCAAAGATTATATAGCATATGTATTTTGAATATTAACAACAACAAAAATTCAGCTTATGGAAGGGCTGGTTCACGGTATAACGACTTGGAAGACACACTTGCTCGTGCAAATGCTTGGCTAAGTTGTTCACAAGCTAATGGCGTTCCTATCGTCTTCATGAATATTCAGACTGAATCTTTGCTTACAAAGGTCAGATGTTTATAACTTTTTGCAATATAATATTTTGTGTGTAGAGACTAGAGAGTTTGAAAATGAAAATGTTAAATACTTTCTTTAAATGGTAAAGATATCGGGAGAAACCGCATCAGCTACAGTAAATACAACTTCACTTTCTGACCTATCGAATCTTGCAAACGCGAGTCTCTATGGGTTTGAGGATTATCATGGAGTTGATATTGGTGTGGTTAGAGCGGTTCGGCTTTGGTATGCTCCTCTTGGCGTTGAGTTGCCACTCGAAATCAAACTCAGAGATGATGACACCAAACTCGGGTTCTCCATTAGCCGCACTGAAGAGGTAAAGATCTCTATTGAGTTTATATATATCATGATCCAGACAACACTTTTGACATATTTATTGGACAGGGTTTCATTTATGTCTCTTCAGTGACGGACCACGACGACGAGAGTGCACCAGCTGCAAGATCCGGCCTGAGCTCATTATACAGAGACGCAGCTAAGGCCTCGCGTCGACTGGTGGTTTCACGTGTCGGTAGCCAGAAGGTATTGCCGTGGATGGTTTCATCCACAGGAGCTATTCGCTGCTACGACACCGTTTCGCTCAGCCAGAAACTGTCGCTGCACCGTCACGCAAAGGTTTCCATCGTCCTCCACGTAATTCTCTGGGACTCCTCCGCCACCGCTGCTTTCTCCTCACCGCCCAGGACCAGCAGTGGTACTGGTACCCACATGTTGTTCAGTAATGAAACGCTCGATTCGATGGAGTTTTCACGGCTTCGAGAGGCATTACCACCGCGACATGTCGGTGAAAGACAAGTGATGCCATTGGGGGATGACGAGGATGTGTTCAGGTTTGAACGTGAGAATGCGGGTAATGCTTCGTTCAAGTTCCAAGAGATCCCTTTTACTAGCGAGTCCTTGTGAGTTATGATCACATATTTTCTTCTGTTATATTTGTGAGTTATACTTTTTGTGGGGCTATGTATTTTATACGTGTGCATGTAACTAATTGCTAAGGTTAGTTTTATTTAGTTTGTTCCGGTGATGATTAAATTTGTTTTTTATTTCTAATGGAAGGCTTCTTTGAAGCTGTTCAACATAAGTTAACTCTACAAAACTCACGTCTTTAGACACTATAGCTCAGTTGGTGTATCAGAGAAATTCGTATAAGAATATTCAAGGTCATGAGTTCGGATGATGGAAAGGCACTAATTTAACTATTACGTGCATTGGCCATAGGACGAAGTTCTACTTCTACAGAAAGTGGAAGGAACCATATGAGTACATGAAGAAGGTCATCTTCTTTTTTCTGTCAGCTGAAGGTCTGTTATATATTTTTTTATTGCAAGAAATTCCGGACCAGATCCCATAATCTCCTTAGATCAGCAAAAAGTCGGTCGTTCAATTCCTCTCCGTATCTACTAAGACTTAATAAACTCTGCAAATTAGGAGATGCAATCGCAATATTTAGAAATCCAATACATTCAATATATTTTAGTTTTGAATTAAGGTAATTATAATGAAAATAACTGAAAAGTTAAAGTGTTGTAAGTTTGATTGAGAAAAGAGATAAGACTCCGGGAAGTTTGATTGGTAAATAAAAATTGCACATCAAACGAATGACTTAGGATTTAATTATGTACCATTCTTGAATTCAAATCACAGTGTTCAAATCAACAAACTTTCATTATAAAGATTATTTATGTCTAGATCCTATACCTCCATATTAATTTGCAAATTCATTGATTCAGACAAGCATTAAACGCATGTTAGTTTACAAAATTCCTAAACCAAATATCTTTGCAGATAGGTATTTTATTTATCTAAGACTAATTCAAGAAATCAATAAAAAATTTGAATCTATCCATTGTATTAAGATTTAAATTTTAGGTGATCAATCTAGAACTATCATTCAATCTAAATGGAGAATTATAGAGTTACCTTAATAATTATATCAATCAAAGAATTCATCATTAACCCCTGAGAAAAACTATAAATCAAACAAGTATATCATCTAACCATAATCAATGAAACAAAATTATTTTCTGAATAAAATGCCTTAAGAAATCAAAAGAAGAAGTAAATGAGTTCAAAATCTTCTCTCTACTAAGTGAGTTTTGTTTTTCTCTGCAAAGCTTATAATCTCCGAATCTCTCTTAAAGCGAGAATAATGTTACAAAAACTCTAAAAACCTAAAACATAGTCTAAAACATCAAAAAAGACTTTATTGCAAATAGTGAAAACTTTGGAGTATTCTTCAATTTCTTGAAACTTGTTAGAACTCGTCGAGAAGTGTTGTACATGATGGGTGTCGAAGACACCATGTCAGAAGATGGATTCCAAATTGTTTCTTTCGGTTGCAATGCTCTTTAGGCTTCATAATCCTCCAAATGCTCAAATCTTGTCCAAATGGTACCTGACATACAAATATTCGAAAAGACCCAAAAATACCAAAAAGACTCTACACCGAACTTATATCATGGTCAAAATCTCATAAAATCATGATATATCAACTCCCAAAATTTAGATTTTGCTTGCCCTTATGCAAAACAGAAGACTAAACATGTGAAAAAGGAGTGAAAACATGGAAACTTACATATCCTCTTGAACATCATTTTCACCATTATACGATATATTTTTATAACCAATCTCAAAAGGTATTTCCATGTACTCGATCTTTGCTTAGCAACCTAACCATTTCAGCCCACATCTTATAAGAAACACCTAAATTCACCATCATTGGCCTCATTTAAGAGTTTAAGGTGCAGCCCCATCAAGGGAATATTGAACACATGAGACATGGACTCTTACCCATTCAGGTTTCTGATCACATTAACAGTCTTACTTTGGTTCTTTTCCTCTCTCTTCTCTCGCCTCGCTAAGTCGAGTTTTCCTTACTTTGCAGGTATGATTTTTTTTCTTTCTATCGACTGCGTTTATTTGACAAGCTTACATGAGATACATGTGGTAATGGGGGTAACCACTAAGCACATGATTCACTTCTTTTGACATTTATTTTTTCTTTTCATATTTTTATTGAACGGGAGAAAGAGGGGAACCATACTAACTGATATGGCAAATTTACCTATGAGATACTCTGCAATTTTAGAGGTGGAGTCCATTACTTAAGGATCGAATCCACATAAACTTTATATTCCACATAGATTAAACTAGGAAAACAATTAGTAAAATGCAGTAAATAAAGAGAGTTGTAAAGAAGTTGAAAAGCGTCAAATCCATGAAAATCACTCATGCAATTCAGAACTGCAATCAATAGATACTAAGGGTTTATTATGAACGATTCTATAACTCAAACCACAATAATTACATTAGCCACTTGTCGCTGCAAAGACTACCTATACTTAGATCTTAGAATTTCAAATCTCTTTGCGAATACAATTGATTAAGACAAGTGTTAAATCCAAGTTTGATAATGTTCGCTAAATCCTTAAACCAAATCTCTTTACGAATAGGTATTTAGCTCATCAAAAATAGCTCAGGTAATCAATAACACTATTGTGTCTACCAATTATCGTATGATCTTGATTTTAGGTTGTCAATCCCAGTCTATCATTAAAAAATCAAGATGAAGAATTTTATAGATAACCCTAGCAATTTAATGAATTAGTATTTCATCCTAGATCCTAAAAAACCCTAAATATAATAATAGATCTACCCAGACATGAAAGCAATAACAAAAATCATAGTTTGAATATACTGCAAAAATAATAAACAACAAGAGTTTAAAACAATCTCTCTCGAGTACTGATCTCTCTCTCCAAGAATAATATAAAGCTTAGCCTAAAAAATGGTTTAATAATAATTAATATAGGTTTAAAACATGCACTGGTCGAAGTTTAGGTAAAGCTAAACCGAAAATATAAAAAACTGAAGTTTTCCATTTTTTCTCGTATTGAACCGGCAAACAAACTTCAGTACAATGAGCATAATTTCTGATCCAACTGATGGATTAACCTCAGACAGACGGCATTGGAATATAATTCAGTTATTTTTATTTTTCAAAATATGAACTTCATCCATCGGTGGGAAGACTTCCATTTGTTGCTAAACTTCTGACACATCTAGACAATTATGCATAGTTGGGTGTCGACCAACACTAGGGTAGTGTTGAATGAAACTGTAGTGACCCTGTTGAGCGGATAGTATTACGGTCAAGAAAATTTCGTTAGATCAGTTTGAAGATTGGTCGATAAGAATTAAAAATAAAAATTGACCACGTGAATTAATATCTTGACGGAACTGTGTTGTGGTAGAATGACTTTCTCATAATAGTCATGGTTAAATGTTGATCAGTCTGGTCGAGTATGGATTAAGATAGACTAGTAATGGTCGAGTAGTCAGAGACCAGGACGAGATCCGATGGACAGGAAACATTTGGTCGAGAACTGGTCGCAAATATCTTTCCGCCACTTGCGAGTCATGTTCTTGTCTTGCGCTGCCTACCTGATTGCTTCCTCCCTGACTTGGTCATTTGACTATCACAAGCTGCTTAGTTCATTAAAAGTCAGATGTTGGTCAAAAGGTTCTTGCTTCAGCTACTTGCAGCTTTCTTCATGGAAGGGAAATGAAGGATACTTGTGCTGAAGCTGGTCGCCACATGTCTGCTCACTGCCTTGCTTTGTATAAAGAGAAAACTCTCAGCTAAAGTAACTCCTTATGCTTTAAAATATCTTCTTCTCTCCTCTGGACGTCCTGTTACAGAAGTAAGAACCAGAGAAAAAACAGTGAGAGTCTGAGAGAAAAATCAGAGAAAGAAAGAGAAAAATAAGAAGAAAAATAAGAATAAGAAGAAAAATAAGAAGAAAAATAAGAAGAAAAATTAGAAAAAGCTTTGGTAAATTCTTATTGTCCTCCGTATCTCAGTATATTTCTGTGTTGGGGATCAGAAGGTGAGATGTTTAGATTAAAACCTAGGCCTTGTTATGTTTCTGTGTTGGTCTGAGTTTGATATCTCTTTTAAAACAGCTCAGCCGTAAGTTAAGTTAGGGGAGAAGTTCCAACCGAGATCATCTAACCGTTAGTTTTTGTGGTAAACTTCAGCCTCTTGATTGAGTCATGTTCTGATTAGAACCAATTTTTGTGTGTTGATTAACCTGTCAGGATCATTTGTCTAAGCTCTTGTTCGGTTTAGACTTAGTTGGTTTATGTTTGAATCTGTCTCATAGAACCACTGTCTGAACTTATATAATTAAACCAAACTGATTTAATCTTGTTCTGAACTGATCTTAACTGAACCGAGCTGACTATGTTATGAACTTGTCAAGTACTGAACTAGTCTAAGCAGAACCGAGCTGAGCTGTTGTGAACTGATTAGAACCGGTGTTATCTGAGCTTGATCTGAGTAGCTAAACTTGTATTGACCTGAACTGATATGAGCGGAACTGAAATTGTATGAGCTGAGTTTAGTTTCATCTTGAACCGGACTGATACCTTATGTTCCAACCGTTCTGTTTTGAGTTCAAACGGTCAAGGAAAGTGGTCAGATCAGTCGGATCCTTATTGTGGTTCTCAATCGAGAGTGATTTAGAAGTGGAGTGTGATTAGCTTGAGCTCGTGTCTAGTCTTCCTTTGCCAATCTCATGGAATCAAGTGTGAATCTAGCTAGTTTGTTTGTTGAATCATGTATGAATATCATGATAGAACCATACTGAATAATCTTTAATTGTTTAGTATTAGACTTTTGCTCGTTGATAAATAATCATGTATGTGTGTTGCTTGATTGAATTGCATTGATTAGATATGAATGATTCATTGTCTATTTATCCATGTCCAACCATAAGGTGTTTAACATTGTGTTAACACTTAGAAATATTCAGAAATAATCATAGAGGTTATCCCGAGACTTAGTACTTGTTCTCATATACTATTTTTCATGTACACGATTAAGTATGGAAGTAATGATCATGTGAAGTCTTATTGTATACTCACTACCCAAATATCCCCGTATGAATGAAATATGTCGCTTGGTCATTGCGTGGTGGCGCATGATGGACCAAGATGTACGAAGACAAGGAGTTATGGGATTGCTGCCTAGGGCTGTGTTCTGGGTGATGATCCAATGTTGGATGTTCATAAAGTGATCATCCAAAGATGATGATGTTGATGATGTTCTTTACCTGCTAAACTCTTACCATTGGTGGTTCGGGTTTAGCATATATTTGTATATGACGAGTTGTAAAAGACGGGTGACTGAAGTGATGTTTAAGATAAGATTCACAATATGTAATAAAAGGCCTTATATATATAGTTGTGGAATATGTTTCCACTGCATACAAATAGACTTGTTTGCACGGGATGTTATTGATATGTGTTGGGGTACGGGACTAGACTCACTGAGTAAACTAGTTACTCATGATTCATTTGTTATGCAGGTAACCAATAGGCGGGAGACTTTACTCTAGGACGGTAAGGAACAGACTTAGCCAGCAGTAATTTTGTTATCCTTGCATTGGTATCTTAATATATCTTATGTATAAAGATTGTTTTCTAATAACCTCAAGGTCGACCTATAACATTTGTGTAGAATGTTTTTGAAATAATAAGTATATAATGTATAAGGAATATTTTTTTAAGTATGGGTTCCATATAATATATGTCCAATAGTGTAGGGGGATACCATGGAACATAATCCAGAAGTATCATTGTTAGGAAGTGTTATGAGATGGTGGGTTCCTAGCATTGAAGTAGAATCATCCAGCATTTGAAATATAATGGAGCCTTGCTCAGGATAATCTGGTTATCCCTTTCGTTTTCAGACCTGAAGTTGAAAATTTGCGGCCCCAACTCCCTGCCTGAGATCTTCCCCGCTACACTCCAGTGTTGTAGGAAGAATTCTATTAGAGCTCTTGTGTTTTGTGCAGCAGGGTTTGTAACTCCCCCAATTAGGTCAACTTGTTTTTTTTTATCAGAACAGAAGTATTAGTTTTCGGAGTATGAACATGAAGTCTTTTTGTAGTTTGCTGACATCCTCAACCCACTTTCCTTTTTCTCTACTGGATAGTCGGTTTGTAATGACTTGCAAAATTTTAGGGTTCTATCCTTGGGAAAGCCGTTGACCTGAACAGATCAACCAGTGGAGTTTACCTATTCAGGTTTTTGAAAGAAATGATTAACTAGAAAACAAAATGAAAACTTTAATTGCGTATAAACCGTGGAACTCCTTGGTTATTGAATTTCAAATTCACTTGAGCAAATGAAACTATATAGTAATGAAATAGCGGATGTGTAACTCTTGTAACTGAAAGTGACAACCAGTTATGTATATTTTTGTAAAGTACGTCGAGCAGTTTATTATTTTTATGTTCCAAAAAAAGTTCTATTATTTTTGTGAAAAGGTTCACATTTGCAAATATTGTCAAATATTCCATGATACATTTTAATTACAATGCTTAAAATGGTTTAGTATGTATTACGTGTAGCCATTTCACCAGAAATGAACGCGCGATATCAACAGCAGCACCAAATGATAATGATATTTTCCCTCTTTGTGGTATGAATAATAGATACCATTCACACGGATAGAATAATATTGGTTTGTTCAATAAAAACGTAAAAACCAAAAGAAGTGCAGAAAATTTTCGGGACAAACCTGTACAAGAACAAGAGGATGAACACTTACACCATACGACATGGATTATGGGAATGAAGGTGGCTCCAAATTCTCTTATCTTCTTGCCTCTATCACGTGCTCTAACTTATAAATATAATCTTGAAACCTTTGATTGAATCAAAAAAAAACGTCTTACATTGTGTTATTTGCATGTTTTTCTTCCCTTATGTTCTTAGAATCAAATTCTGAAAATATCAAATTCATTGATTCAATCAAAGGTTTCAAGATTAGATTTATAAGTTTGGTAAAAACATAGATACAATAAGAAAAAAAATATGGAAAAATGTTTTGACTGATTTTGGCGAAAAAAATAAGAAAAGTTGCTTAGTTGAAACTTATTTTTGTTGATTAGTTGAAACTTTGTGGGCTCCAAGCATAAACAATAGATAATGGCTATTAATATATATAACTTTTTAATCTTCTTATACATACTTATCTTTTCCTGTGAGCTGTATAAGGAAAACTGTTAGGTCAGAACTTCGACCACAATTATTAATGTGAAATCACTATTTTTATTCAAATGTAAATAAAATAAAGTCGGGCAGAAATGTACATCGATCAAAAAAAATTATTTAATTACAGAAAACATTTATTAAAGAACAATTTTTTCAATAGAATTTTTTTTTCTCACCAAAATAATTTTTAAAAAATCATTTTTTATTTTGAAAATTTTAGTTTTTAGTTTTATTTTATAAAATTTTAAGTTTCACTTCCAAAACTTCACTCTGTAAATTCTAAACCATAAATCTAAATTACTTAATACAAAAGTATAAATATATATTTACATTTTTTAATAATTTTTTTTTAATTTATTTTTCTGATAAAAACTTTTTTTAGATCTATTCTAGGTATGACAAAAAAAAGATCTATTCTAGGTATGACAAAAAAAAAGATCTATTCTAGGTATTTTTCTTATTTAATCACCAAATATATATCCTTATATATATAAAACATTAGATGATTAAAAATTGGTTCGTTCTTATCTATACGCCATGTCGTTTGTTTAATTACTCTTACTTTTTTAATTAGATGTGCATTTCTATTCGTCACTGACTCAATGCTTTTTCGTGGTCCCAAATAAATAAGTGTAAAATAATTCTACGATTCATGATTGCTTCCGGTTTCTGTAATTTATATTGTTGTAATTTCACCAAACCTTTAATACAGATTGAGAAGAAATTAATTGTGTATTTATAATTATCTAAAGAAAAGCTAAAAAGTGTAACATAAGAATATTAAAAATGATTTATAATTGGTCTACATTTTTCTTGTTAAAATATTTCTTTTTATTAAAAAAAAAAGAATCTTACAGCCAAGCTATTTCAAACTTTAACTTTGGTAACGTATATGTTTTTCTAAACAAAAAAAAATGATGTCTTGCTGGTATTTGTAACTGCAACGTTTGGACAATCTGATTGTCAATTTAAATTTCCAATGTGTTTATCTCTATAAATATTTATATTTATTCTTACAAACAAAATTCAAAATATACACTAGTGGGACTTGTAAAGAAGGATATCAATACTGATTATTAGTTTGTTCAAAAATCGCTAAACAATGCTTTATAGAAAATTAACGATTAGGTAGATTTCGGAACTTAGACAAGGTTTAGACGTTAATGAATTATTAATTTAATATACATCTATATGAGATATTTTAATTTTTAAGTTTAATTATAAAATTATTATGATGAATTATCAAAATTATATATACAAAAAAAATCAATTTGATAATTTGTGAATTGTACTAACATTTCTGCTTAATTTATCAGATTTAAATGATTTTATATCAATTTAAACCAATTTTAACTATTTGAAACAGTTTATACCGATTTGAATACTATAAACTGAATTTTAAGAAAATTGATTTGGATATAACTTTGTCGTCGAAAATATTTGATTTTTAAAACTTTCATTATTAGAGTTTAGTACACTTTTTAAATGGACATAAATTAGTTGGGTAGCTATAATTGTAATGGAGACTTTGGAAAATGTAAAAGGAAAGACATAAGTGTAAAGCAACTACCAAAAAAAGTATTGTTTAAAAAAGTTTGGAAATGTAAAATAAATTTTAAGTAAAAAGGACAGATTCCCACAAATACATGGAAAAAAAAAATACTAGTAGTAAATTCTAAAAACAGAATTCGGAAGTTGTTGTCTTACCATGGAGATATATAGTTCTTTCTGTTTTTTTCCTCTGAAATTATATTAGAATAGCAAAATCTTACAACAATCCAAGGGAAACTAAACCAATAAAACACTTATATGTCCCCCAAATCAAATGTTCAAGAAATCGTTAGACAGTAATCATGCGCTTTGTAAATGACTACGAATAAGTAGATTATTCAAGGTATAGACGAAATCTACACATTAATGAATTATTAACTTAGTATATATATACTACATTTATATAAAATATTTCAATTTTTGTTTTGATTTTATAAAATTGGTTGCTTTGATAGGCTATGTTACATCATACTCTGGAGGGCATTGACCATAATTCGTCTTGTGGTGTTTGATGTTTTCGTAGTGTCGATCAACACTTGCGGCATGTCGCCTTCTCTAAGTTTCTCATTTTTCACTGCTTGCCAAAAATAATCCTCAATTATGGCATTCACGTGGTGCTTTTGCCCATCTTCACCTTCCCTTAACTAGAGCTTCTTGTCTCTTCACAACGTCATTGGTTTGGACATCCAGAATTTCTAGTTTCTTCACATGGGTGTTTAGAACCTCAATTTTGTTGTTCAACTCAATATATACATCATCTAATTTTCCACTGAAATTTACTATCATATTCTGATGACCTTCCACAACTTGGTCAATCATAGACTCTAGCTTGTTTTCCTGAGTTCATGCAACATGTGTCTAATAAGAAGAAATTTCATAGTTCTTGGTGAAGCTGATGTTACTATTGTTGTTATGTTGCAGGGCTTCTTGTACTGCGAGTTTTGGTTGTTGAAGTAGTTCCTTCTCCGGCCATCGCCATTGATGTTCTTGTTTCCCTGTTGATTTCCAAACCTTTAACTTTGAAAACCAATTCCACTAAATTAATTCACATCCTCTTTGTCTTCATTCTTTTTCACTAGTCTCAGCAGCCTCTACAGTTTCTGCGAAGCTAATATGTTTCTTGAGAAGATTGTGAACCTTTTGAAGCTTTGATTTTACTTCAACCATTTGTCCCTTGTCCAAGTTATCTGCAAACTTCTTCATTTCGTAATCAGTGTTCTTGGTACTATTGCCAGATGCCAAGATCTCAATAAGTCTCACAATCTCTTCTAGGTTCTTAGTGTTGAAATTTTTCTCATTAGATGTGTCAAAGCCATCTGATAAACTAAGGCAAGACCTCTGAAGAAGGTACCAAGTAGTTGTACTTTGTTGAACCCATGGTGCGAAAAATCCCTCTGATGTGATTAGAATCTGATCCAAGAGCTCTTGAATAATGGTCGATCCTTGAGTGAACGTGGAGATCATGTTTCTCAAATTCAGATCTAGCGTCATCAAAGAAGTTTCGTAGGAAGCGTTTTTGATGGCTGTCAAGGAAGCAAAAGACCTAGGTAGTAGCTGCTTAAGCCAGTACGAAGCATATCCAGCAAGAGAGTACTTGAAGAGCTTGCAAAGAAGATATTTGTCAGGGACTCCATTGGCTTAATAGCAGAAACCAAATCCTCGAACCTCTCAAGATGGTCCTTAGGATGCTCATGTGGGAACCCGATAAGTTTGTTTTCACACAAAGGTGTAGTATGCGGGCTGCAGCTCGGAATCGTTCCTCTGGAATGTAAGAGAATGAATAGCATATCTATTGGCATAGTACTTATATGGTCGGTTGTAATCATCCAACTTTATGGGTCTAACAACCACAACATTTTCATCATTTTCAGTATCAGTAGCTGCTGCAACAATCTCACTCAACTTCAAGTTCATGGATTACAATCCCATGATCATCTATCTTCAGGCATGTTGTATTATGCATATAACTTTCACGTTCATGCATGTCTCCATTAGCACTCTGCATGAACAAAAATGGCGCAACCATTTCTCTCTATCGCAAGTGAGTCTCGATAGATGCATGATGTGTATACTTGGTTTCGAGTAGTGTCGAGCGACGCATGAAGGGTATTGATCGATACTGAACGCTTCTGCTTACGGGAAGTCAAACAACTTGATTTTCTTGCTGCTTCTGGTACTGTTGAGCATGCACTCTAAAGACACAAGAAAAATTATAAGTAACAGAGAAAATAAAACCTAGAGTAAACCTTTTCACCTAATCTAATGGTGAATCAAACATTTCCCGACAACAGCGCCAAAATTTGATATGCTCAAAAATCCCAAGAGCAACTCTCAAATAAGAGATTGATGCAGTATTTAAGAATCAAATCTATAGGGAGCGTGTATCGCACAATAGACTGTCAGTTTATAGGTTAAGCTAGATGAATAATGTAAAAGCAGTAGATCAAACAAAGCAACTAAATCGGTTTGTAAATATAAGGGAAAATGTTATATCTACGCATATCAGTCAGGTAATCATAACTTAAATCAATAGCTGCTAAGGGTTTTATTAAGGTAAGTCCTAGAAATCGAATTCATAATTAAGTCATCCAACTCTCGATGCGATTACACTTAGATGTCTAAATCCTCAAAGGCCAACTATCGTTACGTGATCCAAATACTCTAGACAAGCATTAAGTACTAATTCGATATGTTCACTAAGTCCTAGACTAACTCTCGTGGCGACTAACAAGTTATCTGATCATGATTCAGTTCAAGTGTTGATTAGACTCGTATCTAACAACTATCATAGGATCAGGTTTCTCGTTAATTACTCTAGAAACAATCAATAAGAACAATCATGATGAAGGAAGCAAGAAAAATACCCTAGCACTTCTATAAATCAAGTTCATCAAAACCATAGAAAATCCCCTCGAGTACAGTCACATCATTTACACAGTTTGTGTAACCACCCGTGCTAACAGCCGGTGCAGTGATGACTTGGTCAATCATTGATACCTCTATTAGGTCTGGCATCATCTACCTTATGTTTGTCCTCCTTTGATTTTCTTGTCATTGACTTACCCATCGACCAACACATGTGGGTATAAGTCACTAAATCTAATGATAACTCTTCCTAATTATGAGTTAGTCCACACAAACCCCTATTCCAAGACCTTCAGTCGATGAGTGGTGTTCCCCCATTCTCGAAACTTAACTATCCTAGGACGGAATCATGCTCTAATACCAACTTGTAAGGCCGCAACTCGCTCACTAGACGGAGCAGTCCTCACACGACCCATGCCGATAGGCGACTCGAGTCCAATTAGTCATATTTTAAGTTATCATGTTTAGTTGTAATACTCAAGTGAGGTTCGTTCCAGGCAGTTCTCTGATCTAATAAAAATCATAGAAGAAAAGAAAACTATATAAGTGTATTGTATTAATAACCAAGGATCTGATACATAGTTGTTTTAGTGTAGTTTTATCAATCATATACAATAATATACTTATATGACTCGAACACCGCTCATACCCATTGGCCGCTATTCTTGATCAATCGTACCATCAATAGTGGTACGGCAAATCAGATAAAGAGATGAGAAGAGAAATCATAAGGCACCCTTTGGTGACATTCCTTAAACAGACCAACTGCTTTGCTAGACTGCTTCACCAGATTGTCTGATCACTCGCCTCTCTCTCCCTCTCTCTCTCTCCCTCTCTCCATCTCTCCCTCTCTCCCTCTATCCCTCTCTCCCTCTCTCCCTCTCTCCCTCTCTCCCTCTCTCCCTCTCCCTCTCTCTCCCTCCCTCTCTCTCTCCCCCCTCTCTCCCCCTCTCTCCCCCTCTCCCTCTCTCTCTCTCTCTCTCTCTCTCTCCCTTTTCTAATTTCTCTTCCCCCAAAAGAAGAGAAGGCAATGGGTATTTATGTAAATGGGAAAAGGTCGATCGTCACCATTCGAGAAGGGCTGATATGGTGCGAGTTGTAATCGTGACAATTCACCCTTGCACTTGTGCTCCTTCACCAATACACTAGTAACCTCTCGCCCATAATCACCCAATTGATCATTAACTGCCTTACACCCTTAGCTAAGCCTAACCCTAACTTAATCGAGCCACCCTAACCTAGGCACCTTACCACTCAACCCCACCAACAAGACCTGGTCGTTATGGTCGAACCGACAACCACTATCTCACTCCGTAAATCAATCGTCTACGTTGGTCAAAATTGTTATATAGTTGGGCCGAGCTGACATACTACACTCTGAGCTAACCTCAGCTACCTAGCTAGCTCTCAGTTGACTAGACTTTCTTTGAGCTACAACAGACTATGTTTTAGTCGTATTAGGTACCTGAACACCCGACTCTTGACTACGTCTATGGAGTATTTGTATTGATGTTTCGTATGAACCTCGACTATGCTTGTCTATGGGATGTCTATTTGTTCTTAAGAACCAAAGGCGTTACGAAAATATATCTTTTAACTAGTTATAGTTGATATACATTCTGAAAAGTCCTTGTTCAGTTTAATTAATTTTATATTAAATAAATATACATTAGTATATTATATAATTTTTAATTCAAGTAAATATATAAAAATAATATTTTTAGGATACATAGGAAATATTTAACAAGAAACTGTATAGATATACTAGATCGGTAACAAATATTCATTTCGTTTCATAAAATATGTCACTTTTGATTTTTTCACACAGATTTAGAAAATGATTGAAATGTATGAATGTTTTTATTAATTACACCTATTTGATGACAGAAAAATACATTTACTCAACCAATAATGTTTATGATAAATAAAATTATTTATAAAAATAATGTGTTTATAATTAATACTAAATTTAAAATTGCATTAAATTTTAAAATAATATTTTTATGTAACAAGTAAAAAATGTTAAAATGATATCTTTTGGGAAACAAAAGGATTAGTGCATTAGTCGAAATGTTGGATGATTTCTCACATTTAACTGTATACCTAAACAATATATTAGAATCTCTGTCACTGGTTGGATGATTTGAAAATTGCATAACCCCATCATCTGCCATCTTAATGGTTTATTGAATTCCTTTAGGAAACGAAATAAAATATAATTGGGCATAGGATTTAGATGTTGGATTTTTTACTTCTTTGCTTTTAGACCATTTGATTTGTTTTTGTTGTAGTATATGATTTCTGAAGAAAACCATTTTTGAAGCTGGATTGTGAGCTTAAACATAAAAACATCAAACGTGAGTTGTTTTAAAAAAGGATGAGTGGGAGTCTTCATTTAAACGATGACGTATCAAGATCTCATTGGTGGAAATTGAAGATTTAATTCATGCAAGGATAATTACTGAAAGGTGTTTCGAGATAAGGATGAATATGAGATTCAAGCTTATCAAACTACATGGAGGATTAGGAGTTTAGATGAGTATATAAGAACTCCTATGACGTGAGTTGGTCTTATGCTTTTGAGGAGTTTAATCAGAAAATACTACTGCAAAGCAAAAAGAATAACGAGAAGAGAACGTGCGTTTCTTGGATTAAGTGTTTACAATATTAGAGATTGGTTAGTTGCAATCACGTTTGTGTGAAGTTGCATAATTCTAATTAAACAGAAACAAGTTTGTTTATGTTTAAGAGATTTCTAATAAAAACACTTGTGCTTTGGTTTTGAATCAAGTTCTTTGATTTATCTATTGATTATCAGTTCTAACAATTGGTATCAGAGCGAGTTCACCTTCTAGATTAAAATTCTAAACACAGGTGGAGATCCTGAGATCGATATGGATACATCAAAAGAACTTCTAGCAATACAGAGGACTCTTATGCTTGATGAAAACAACTTTGGTCATTGGAAGGTACGTATGCGACAGCGACTTAAGGGTATTGAAGAGGATGTTTGGACTGCGGTTGAAAGTGGCTGGAACGAACCAACAATGAAGACTGAGGATGGTGAGATTATACTCAAACCAAAAGATCAATGGACCGAAGCTGATAAACTGGCATCTAAATACAATTCTAAGGCTATCTCAGAGATATTTAACGCTATTGATCCTGATCAGTTTAAACTGGTACAAGGATGTATTACTGCGAAGAATGCTTGGGATACTTTGGTTGAATACTATGAAGGAACAATGCTGTTAAAAGAACTAGACTTGATTACCTTGAATCTCAGTTTGAAAATCTGAGAATGAGTGAGGAAGAATCTGTTACAACTTTCAGTTCAAAGCTAACCTCTATTGCCAACGAAGCTATTGTTTTGGGAAAAAACTACAAAGACAAGAAGCTTGTTAAGAAACTGATCCGGTGTCTGCCTGATAAATTTGCGTCTTACAAAGCTCTGTTGAAAGTTGGCATGAATACAGATGAGATGAAGTTTTCTCAATTAGTTGGAATTCTCAAAGCTGAAGAGATGGAATCATCTGTGCAGAAGCCAAAAATTCCAAGAATATTGCTTTTTCAGCAGATAAGGAAAAAGAAAAGCTTGAAGAGATTCAGGCGACTCTAAATCAGAAGGTTGAAGATAGTGTCAGCTTATTGGCTCGTAACTTCAAAAAGGCCTTGAAGCGCATTGAGAAAGGTCAGAACAGAGCTTACACAAATCAAGGAAACGACTCTGGACAGGATTGGAGACGTGACAAGGATAGAGGCAACTTTAAGAATAACAGAGGAGATGTAGGTTCTTCAAACAGAAGACGTGATGTTCAATGTCATGAATGTGAAGGGTATGGTCACTACAAATCTGATTGTCCTGTGGCAAAACGTAAGGAACTCAGATGCAATGAATGCAAAGGACACGGGCATACAAAAACTGAGTGTCCAAATCTTTTGAGAAAAAACGATAAATCTCTGTTGAGCTTTAGTGATACAGACTCTGAGGACGAAGAAGGTGATGATACCATGCTTAATCTAGTGGCCTTGGTAGGTGAAAAGGAGATGACTGCTCAACTAGAAGAATCTGAGTCGGATGATGAAGAAATCGATCCT
Organism: Moricandia arvensis; assembly: GCA_905132765.1. NCBI lineage: Eukaryota > Viridiplantae > Streptophyta > Magnoliopsida > Brassicales > Brassicaceae > Moricandia > Moricandia arvensis. The sequence goes on along the minus strand of CAJHQP010004007.1, from coordinate 26,542 downwards.
AAAGTCGAGTATCGTAAGCTTTATGACAATTGGGTTAAGATAAGTAATGAAAACTTGTTACTCTTAAAGACTAAAGCAATGCTTGAAGCAAAGGTTAATATTCTAGAGATGGAAAAACCGTCTGAAAGCATTCATGAACTAGCCTTGTCTGAAAAACCCAAGGAACTAGTAAAAAACAAAGTGATCAAGACAGAGGAAACTAAGCTAAGTGATCTTGAAGAGAGAGTTAACAAGCTGGTGGAGCTACTGACAAAAGAAGAAGAGAAAAGCAGAAGTCTTGAACTTAGTTTAAGCAACAACAATAAACATATCAAAATGCTAAGTAAAGGAACAAAAGATTTGGATTCTCTCTTATCTATGGGACAACCTCCGAGAGCTAACTGGGGTCTGGGTTACAAAGAAAACAGAATAGGAGATAGTGCTGAAGAAAGTAGCTCTGGTCCGGGTTTTGTCAAAGCTGAACTTCTTCATACAACAGAACAGATAAAGGAGACGAAAGCTGTAGTGCAAACTAATATCATCGACATCAGACGTGCTGGGAAAACTGAGAATAAGAAAAGAAGATTTGGAGGATGTTATTCGTGTGGAAGACAGGGACATCGTGCAGATTTTGCTTCTCAAGAATCAATAACATAAAACTGGCATGGAGATACGGCAGATGTCACGTTGAGCCTAAGTATTATGGAAGTTTCTGGATAGCAAAATCTGATCTCTATTTAAAAAGGATCGATAATGACAGTGAAGATGATTTTGATGTTATTTGCAATTCTGCTCAAATAACTCAAATACAAGAAAACAAACTCGAGATGATGTGTAGTTTATCTTTGACTGAAATCGAGTCAGAAGAAGAAGGAGTAGGAAACGTGGCTTACATGACTTCAGATCATCAGAAGCAAGAAATGTCGTGGTACTTCGATAGCGGCTGTTCCAGACATATGACTGGTAGAAAGCAAGTTTTATCCTCATATACAGAGTTAAATGCAGGAAATGTTACTTTTGGTGATGGTGGAAAAGGTAAAATTAAAGGAGTTGGGAAGACTAACAAAGATAATCAGCCTGACTTGATAAATGTCTACTATGTTGAAGGATTAAAGGCAAACTTGATTTCTATAAGTCAGCTATGTGACGAAGGTCTTAAAGTTGTGTTCACTAAGACTGATTGTCAAGCTATTGATAAGAATGAAGAAATTGTACTTATGGGTGTAAGATCAGGGAACAACTGCTATATGTGGAAAGAATTTGATCATTGTTTATCAGCCAAAGAGTCTCTTCTGGATCTGTGGCACAAGCGCTTAGGACATGTGAATATGAATGGAATGAAGAGAATCATTAAAGCAAATGTCGTGAGAGGTATTCCCAAACTTGAATTAGATACATCAATAGTGTGCAAAGTGTGTTGTCAAGGCAAGCAAATCAAGGTTCAACACAAACAAGTTAAGGAAATTGCTTCAAAACGTCTTCTTGAACTGATGCATATGGATTTAATGGGACCGATACAGACTGAAAGCATTGCTGGAAGAAGATACATACTTGTACTTGTTGATGATTATTCAAGATTCACGTGGGTAAGATTTCTAAGGGATAAGTCTGAGACACTTGAAAGTTTCAAAATCCTAGCTTTGCATCTTTCAAATGAAAAAGGTCTCATAGTGCAAATACGGAGTGATCATGGCGGAGAATTTCAAAACGAAGCCTTTGAACGATTTTGTAATTCTCAAGGGATTAGGCATCAGTTCTCATCTCCCAGAACACCTCAGCAAAACGGAATAGTTGAAAGGAAAAAACGAACACTTCAGGAAATGGCACGTGCCATGATGCACTACAACAAGGTACCAACCAAGTTTTGGGCTGAAGCTATAAGTACCGCGTGTTATATAATCAATAGAGTGTACGTTAAACCTGGAACAAAAACGACACCATATGAAATATGGAGAGGAAAAACACCTAATCTAAGTCATCTACACATCTTTGGTTGTGTTTGTTATATTCTTAATGACAAAGACAATCTAGGAAAGTTTGACTCTAGAAGTGAAGAAGGTGTTTTTATGGGATATTCTACTCATAGCATGGCTTACAGAGTTTATAACAAGTCAACCAGAACAATCCAAGATGCAGTAAACGTGGTATTTGATGATAACAGTGGAAGAACTTTAGATGAAATTCGTGAAGATGTAGAGGATACTCTGTTTCAAACTGATGATGCGTCTAACAATAAATCTGAGGTAGGACATGATCAAGCTTCTCCTTCAAAACTTCAAGTTCATCGCAACCATTCAGTGGATGATGTAATAGGAGGTTTGAATGATGAAAGAAGAACCAGAAAAATTCAGTTAAACTTCAAAGAGATGGTCAAATTCGCTTGTTTCATATCCCTGATAGAACCACGAAATGTAATGGAAGCACTTAATGATGATTTCTGGACAGAAGCTTCTCATGAAGAACTAGATCAGTTTGTGCGTCACGATGTCTGGGAATTGGTACCAAAACCCGAAGGTGTTAATGTAGTAGGAACTAAATGGGTTTTCAAAAACAAAACTGATGAAGATGGCAATGTAGTAAGAAATAAATCCAGACTTGTTGCCCAAGGATACTGTCAAATTGAAGGGATATATTTTGATGAAACGTTTGCTCCTGTGGCACGGCTGGAATCAATTCGTTTACTTCTGGGAATTGCTTGCAAGCTCAATATCAAACTCTATTAAATGGATGTTAAAAGTGCATTCTTGAATGGATTGCTTCAGGAGGAAGTTTATGTTGCTCAACCAAAAGGGTTTGAAGATCCAAAGTTTCCAGATCATGTTTACAAGCTAAAGAGAGCCCTATATGGTTTGAAACAAGCACCACGTGCATGGTATGAACGTTTGACACAATTTCTGTTGCAAAAGGGATTCAAGAGATGAAGTGTTGATAAAACACTATTTATCAAGGTTGCACAAATCGGATTGCTCGTGGTTCATATATATGTAGATGATATTTTGTTGGGAGCAACTAGGGATGAGCTCGTGGATGGTTTTGTTCATGACATGACTCATGAATTTGAAATGAGTATGGTAGGAGAGTTAAATTACTTCATGGGACTTCAAATCAAACAGCTTGATGATGGAATTTTTGTGTCACAAAGTACATATGCCAGAAACTTGATATTAAGGTTTGATATGCAAACTTCAAATGAAGCTAAAACACCAATGAGCAGTACGTGTAAACTTTCCAAGGATGAAGACGGTCAGAAAGTAGATGAAAAGTTGTATCGTGCTATGATAGGGAGTTTGTTATACTTAACAGCAAGCAGACCCGATCTATGTTATAGCGTTAGTGTTTGTGCAAGATATCAAGCTTCACCACGAACGACACATCTTGCTGCTGCTAAACGTATAATCAAATGCGTAAAGGGAACTACTAATCTTGGTTTGTATTATACTAAAGACACTAATACAAATTTAGCTGGTTTTTGTGATGCGGATTGGGCAGGAAGCATTGATGATCGTCGCAGTACATCAGGAGGGTGTTTTCTTTTAGGAAACAATATGGTTTCTTGGCATAGCAAAAAACAAAACTGTGTCTCTCTCTCAACTGCAGAAGCTGAGTATATTGCACTTGGTAGTTGTTGTACCCAATTGATGTGGATGAAGTCCATGCTAGCAGATTATGGTATGATCTCTGATACTATCGTAGTACACTGTGATAACATGAGTGCAATTAACATCTCCAAAAATCCTGTCCAACATTCAAAAACGAAACACATTGCTATTAGGCATCATTTCGTTAGGGAGCTTGTTGAAGAAAAAATCATTGAGATTAAGCATGTTGCTACAGAAAATCAATTGGCTGATATTTTCACAAAAGCTCTAGACTTCAACACTTTTGTCAACCTACGAAAGTCGGTTGGTGTGTGTTTTGCTTGACTTGGCTCTAACTCTGAGAGGTGGTTTTGAGAATGTCATATCTTCAGGAGGATGACACATATCAGATTATCTATGCTACAACCATCTCTCTTTATAAGGCCTCCGATTGTTATAGTCAAGGTGTGAAAAGAGTTCTTTTTTATAAGTCTACTGGTTGTTTCTGTTCAACCTCTTGATTAAAGTCTTGAACAAGTCATATCTGGTAGGAAGGTTATATACCGGTTTTTAACTTAAAGACTTTTGATATTTTAAATTCAATATAAAAAGAAGGAAAGAATACAAGGCCTCTTCGGTTTTCTCTCGTGAAATAACTATGTCTCAAACACAAAAACCGAGGACAAGGCAAGCGACTCTGGAAGCTCACTCTCGTTCGATGGAAAGACAAAATCGAGCTGGGATTCCCGGCGTGGGAAAGGGATTTCGGCTTGTCTGGTGAGTTAAGCGGTGCTTCTGGTGTGGCTCAGAGATTGTCGTCTCGACGAATAGCAAATCGTGACCGAAGGAAGAAAAAGGCTTCAAGCTCCTCTCAACAGTTTGAAGAACCAGATCTGACCACGGAGACAAACATGCAAGATGAAGAAGACCAAGTTCATGCTTCTGAGACTCATTTAGAGGATATGGATGATGAAGAAGAAGACGGAACCTTTACCTATCGTCCATTGAGCCCTCGTTATGAGGTAATCCGTTCTTTACACCAGGACCGAGTTCGCTTGGATCCTTCATGGTCAGCTCCTGGAGATGCATTCAACCGATTGTTTCTCACACAACGTGGAAGTAAGAGATTTTAGATTATTAAAGATAGGAAATTTGTGGAACAGAAGCTTTTATGCTTGGAAGATCCAGACTTTGTAGAAGTTAAGGATATTCTTTAGAAATCTGGTCTTTTGTACACTGTTCTGGATGTGAGACCGTATGTACCACAGGTTGTTCATGAGTTTTACACAAATCTCTTACACATGGACTTTCGCAATGGAGCAAATTTGGTGTATGTTCGTGGGAAGATGTTTTCGTTCACTCCGGCGATTATCAATGAGTTATTCTCAACTGGCTCTTGCTCGGTACATGAGCCTTGGGTGAATGAAGATGTGGATGAGGCTGTGGCTACTGTGACCGGTGGTAAAAAAGAAGAAATGGGGTCGTGTTGGTGTGGTGGATCTCACTAAGACAATGAATCTGATGTTCAAATTCTGTTGTTCCAATTGGATGTCAACGAGTCATAAATCCACTCTCACCAAGGATCGAATTCGGTTTATTCATATGATATGTCAAGGACGTCCATTTGATTTTGGAAAGATGGTGTATGATCAGATCTTGGAAGTTGTTGTTTTTCCTGAAAAACATAATCTTGTGTTCCCGAATCTCATAGGACAGTTGTTGTATTCTCAACATGGTGACATCACAAGTGCAGCAGATCATGTCGCGAGTGTGCCCTTGTATATGGTTCTTGATGGCAAGCAAGGAATATCAAAGAAAGTTGTCACAGAGAAACTGATTACACTCGTCGGGGACCTTGCAGAATTGAGGAGATTATCTACACAAATTGAGAAACGTCTAGGAGGTATATCTTTATCCTAGAACGGTTTTTTTGTTTAAAAAGAGACGTCTTGTTTAGTATTTGTTTTTATGCAAATATGCACACAAGCAGGGGGAGTGTATGTTGATGTACCTGCTGGTATGACTTTCTATGGAGGGATCTTGTCACCATCATCAGCAGGTACTGAAGAAGAGGATATCTCTGACAGTGGCTAGCGTTCACAAAGACAGGGGGAGGAGTGCGATTTGATCAACAGGAGTAGTATTTTGTTTTGTGTTGATCATTTCGGAAATGGATGTATTATTCGGAGAAGTGCAAGTTGTTGTTTTGTTTCTTTCTGGTGTTGCGGAAATATGGATGGTTTGCTTCTAAGATTTGGGCTTTATCAGTGACGCTTTTATGGATGACGTGTTCGGATGATCTTAATCTTTCTGGAGATGTTGTTTGCAATAGCATGAGAGCTTGTGTTGACATATTTACATAAAAAGGGGGAGATTGTTGAAGCTGGATTGTGAGCTTAAACATAAAAACATCAAACGTGAGTTGTTTTAAAAAAGATGAGTGGGAGTTTTCATTTAAACGATGACGTGTCAAAATCTCATTGGTGGAAATTGAAGACTTAATTCATGCAAGGATAATTACTGAAAGGTGTTTCGAGATAAGAATGAATATGAGATTCAAGCTTATCAAACTACATGGAGGATTAGGAGTTTAGATGAATATATAAGAACTCCTATGACGTGAATTGGTCTTATGCTTTTGAGGAGTTTAATCAGAAAATATTACTGCAAAGCAAAAAAAATAACGAGAAGAGAACGTGCGTTTCTTGGATTAAGTGTTTACAATATTAGAGATTGGTTAGTTGCAATTCACGTTTGTGTGAAGTTGCATAATTCTAATTAAACATAAATAAGTTTGTTTATGTTTAAGAGATTTCTAATAAAAACACTTGTGCTTTGGTTTTGAATCAAGTTCTTTGATTTATTTATTGATTATCAATTCTGCAACCATGACATTAATATAATTACATATATAATTTTATGAAACTGTCCCCATGTAATTGTCATTCTGGCCTTTGGCTTTCTTTAATTGTTTTTTGTTTGTTCAGAACATCTTTCTTTCATTTTTTAATGTTAAAATGAAATAATTTCCTGTATTATTTATTTATTCATCATTTTAGCAGCCTAGTTTCCTTGTCCTTTACTCCAACCCCGATTATATTAGTGAAAGAAAAAATAGTTCAAATGGGAAAACGAATATTTGGAAATAAAATAAATAACTCACGGCAAGAAAAAAGTAACGCACGCCATGTTTGTCTTTTACAAAATGTTTCTTTATTTAAATCAATGAATTTTGTATACCACCTTATTATTTTTGTCCACGAGTATTTATTTAATTTACTAGCTTTTCTATTTATTAATCCCCTCCCATCGGATTCCAGCTACAAACGCGAATATCTATATATTCCAAAAAGTTATTATTACACGCTATTAAACATTTCATCTTCACCCATTATTTATTAATTCAATAATAAAATTAAATGGACAGCCATGGAAAAAGTTACGATGGAAATTAGCTGAAACAAACCTTACAATATAAATAACCCCATAGAAAAAGAAGAGAAAATATTATTATTTAATTACGATATTTCCAAATCAAAAACCCGATTTCTATATATATTTTTTGTCATGTAAATCACAGAGCTTAAATAAATCTAATTTCCTCACTTTCATCTACAACATTTTTACTAATTTTTAAGTTCTGATCTTAGCAATATTTTGTTCTGTTCTTAAAACATATCTCCTTAATATTTACATTTTCAGTTTAATTTTCTTGTTCTTGATCTTAGTTATATATCTTGGTTATTATTTTCCTTTGCGTTCTTAATCTCGTCTTTGTATATCTATAATCAAAAAAATCTAAATCAATTATTGAAATTAGAAGAAAACATAAAAGCTAGTGGTTTGAGATATGGAGTCAACCGGAGAAGTTGTTAGATCAACCGTCGGTAACGGCGGCGATATCACGGTGGTGGAATCCAAGGCGCCGACAGATTTTCACATAGCCCCGAGATCAGAAAGCTCAAATCTATCTCCTAACTCCGTCGCTCCTCCACTACCACAGTCTCATCAGACGAACCAGCTGGCCATAGTAGCTCCGCCGCCGCTAAATTCGACGGCGATGACGACGACGACGACGATGATGGAAGGTATCTCCGGCGTACCGATGAAAAAGAAGCGTGGACGGCCTAGGAAGTATGGACCAGACGGGACAGTGGTGGCGTTATCTCCAAAGCCGATATCATCGGCGCCGGCACCGTCGCTTCCTCATCCAGCGAGCTCACACGTCATCGATTTCTCCGCCTCTGAAAAACGCGGCAAAATGAAACAAACAAACTCTTTTAACAGAACAAAGTTTCATCACAATTTGGGTAAATCTTTTCTATTTTCTTCTCTGTTTCTATTGAATTTCAGCAAAAAGATATTAAAAAAAAAAAAAAAGAACACAAAAGTTTTTGTCGGAATCCTGTTTTGTCGGAATCTAGTTTCGTAGAACTTCATGCATGCTTTTATTGAAGTGGGGCCTTTTAACTTAGAAATAGATTTCTTTTGTATCGGTGTTTAAATTGTACATGCTTATGGATGTGTCCCATGGCTATAAGTATCTACACATATAAGTCATGTTCTTGATAGTCACTTCTTTAATGCAACATTAAGCTTAATTTAGTAACACATTTAGACGTTAAGGTTTTAGAGGCTTCTAATTACAGAACTCGGTTAGATAAAAGAACTGAAAAGATAATATCAATGAGTGTGGTTGTGTTTGTGCAGGTGAATGGGTTCCTTGCTCCGTCGGTGGTAATTTCACACCACATGTAATTACGGTCAACGCCGGTGAGGTAAACTCATTGGAAGTTTTTTATTTGATCGGGTCTCTTACTTCTTTTTATAATCTTTATACCGAGTTTTTGAGTGATGGTTCAATTAGGATGTAACGATGAAGATCATATCGTTTTCGCAACAAGGACCTCGTGCCATTTGTGTTCTATCAGCAAACGGTGTCATTTCAAGTGTAACACTTCGTCAGCCTGATTCATCCGGCGGTACATTAACATACGAAGTATGTAGATTTAGTGATCTCATCCATCAGTTATTTATTTTATTTTTTTGGTTGGTTATGTATAAGATAAGTGTTTTTGATGGGTGGTAATGTTTTTCAGGGTCGGTTTGAGATATTATCATTGTCCGGTTCATTCATGCCTAATGAGATAGGCGGAACTCGGAGTAGAACAGGAGGAATGAGCGTTTCGTTAGCAAGTCCTGATGGACGCGTAGTAGGCGGTGGTGTCGCTGGTTTACTAGTAGCCGCCAGTCCGGTTCAGGTTTAACCATTTTCTGATATTTCGGTTACAACTTTCTTTAACCGAAAACTTAAGTTTAATGTGTTTGAATCAAACAGGTGGTTGTAGGAAGTTTTCTAGCAGGAAAAGATGAGCAAGATCAGAAACCTAATAAGAAGAGACATGATTTCATAACCGCGGCGATTCCCATCTCTAGTGCTGCTGATGACCGGAAAATCCATTCGGTCTCGTCTCTTCCCATCAATAGTAATACATGGCAGACTTCTTTAGCTTCTTATCCAAGAAACAAGTCTTCTGATATTAAAGTCAATTTAACTTGAAAAATCTAATCTTCCTCTGTAGTTTGTTCCTTATTAAGTTCATTTCGGATTTTCAACATTAGCCATTATAAGGGTTTTACTAAACTGGTTGTTTTAAGCGTTTAAAAGTCTTATATGCTGGTTCCATTGTCGTTGCATGATCTTACTTTTTTTTCCTTCTTGTGTTATTCGGATTTGAAGCATCTTTTTTTCCCCTTAAAACTTGTTTAAACCGTCATGGTTCCGGTGTTGTCTGTTATTATATCCAACAGAGCAAAGTATCCAGATTCCATGATTCGGTCTATTAGTTATCAGGTTAAAGTCTCTCTATAACACTGTCTTAATCTAAACAACTTGAACCATTTCAATAACCTTGAATAAAGTTTCCACTTTTTCATGTAAGAGATTGATCAGTGCTTGTACTTAACAAACAAAGATCTATCGGTGAAACCTGGCCCATTAACCGAAGCTCCTCCAAAACCTCTGTCACCAGACTGTAAATTCATATACAGACAGACAGGCACATAATCCATATATATATAGTAGAGTGTTAGCTATCTCAGTAAAATAACATGTTTCTTAGAACTGCTTACGGTAGCACAAGAACCAGATCAGACATCCCCCAGAGAGAAAGAATCAATCTCTCTCTCTTAATCCATCACACCATTAAAGGATTCTCTTGACATAATCTACAACGTGCGCATTGGACTTGTTTCACTTTTTTCCTAACGGCATAAGGTCATACATGGATAATCTTAATCTAGAACCTCAAATTCAAAGGATCAAGAGTTTCTTTCCAAAAAATCGTTTCAACATTAGTTTCAAAATTTTAAGCAATTGATCAAAGTCTTCACGAGTTGTGTTATGAACTAAAAAAGAAAGCCAAAAAGGATAATAAAACAACAAAAATAAAGAACTACATAAAGATTTGTCGTTGTCAACAAAATCCATCAAGGATGTAAGAAATAAAAGTTGGTCAAGTCCAGTGATTTGATTTCTCAAGCCTTAGATGTCTCCCAGTGCCGAGTGGATCAACCTTAGAACCAAAACGAATACAAAAGAATAATTAGAATAAGAATTTAGCTTCGAACACACATGAATAGATAGTGATTTAAGATAGAAATTTACCAATAAGATGTGATAAAAGTGCAGAGAGCGATATGACCAATCTTGTAAAGTCGTTTCTTTTGCTCCCCTTTATTTGTATTGTGCATCTCTGTAACGTCTGCCAAATGTTCCTTTTTCATGTATCTTTAACCGGCAATAATAATTAAAAAGACATTATTCAGTTAAACCGGATTTGCTGAATCGATTACCCCTGTTGACTTCGAATATGATGATGAGTGAATGATTTACTTACAGTCTAATGTTGTAGAAAAGGTGAGGAAGAGACAAAATCGCCATGAACCAATGTCCGGTTAAGACATAATACACACATAGAAGTCCTTGCAAACCGAACTCCGGTAGAATCACCCGGTTTATTTTGGTAGATGAATCGTAAGGGTTTATGTGATCAGCCTCTAGATCCGCCAAACATGTCAGCTACATTACAAATAAAATGATAAAATTAATCGAATTACAAAAACTTATCATCTGATGCAAACTTGAAACTCAGAAGATCGAAGCAAAAAAGTCAATATTTTTTAATTTAAATTTACTTTAACCTAACAACAACATATTATAAGGAGAGGTGAAAAACCTGGTAGATAACGATGATGAGAAGGGTAACGAGGAATAAGAAGGAGATAATCCAATCGAGTAAATCGCCCATCTTCCGCCGTCTTTAGCCGTCGTGGCTACCGCCTTGCTCTGTCTGACTCTGTAATGTCGAACACGGACGGAGTTTTGGTCAAAGCTTTGGGAACTGCAGTTATCAATCTGATTTATAAACGGAATATTTAAGAAATTGGTTTTATAAAAACTATTTAAATTCCACTGGATCTGGTTGGATATATGTACTTTTATACTTATATAGTATGCAATTGGTTATTACGATATTCTTATTTAGAGCATATTGGAAGTTTGACATTAGCCACAACTCCCAATCTGATTTGATATGGGTTGACAAAAATAAAATAAAATTTCTCTAATCCATTTATGCCAGTAGCCAGTAAATAATGATCGTGCCTATTACGTGCTTGAGTTGCATACGATACTTATCAAATAATACTAATTTTCCATCAATAAACTAAATTTCCATCTATAAACTAAATTTCCTATATCGTTTGAATACTTTATGTTATAAACTCGAAGAGATTAATGTGAATTCAACGCTCAAAAACAAGAAAAGTAAGTAATGTGTGAATGCTATACTCAAATTTATAATAACTGCGATTGTTTGTTTTTTGTCTGCAACACTGTCCCAATGGTTTCATTTCACAAAATTTATAAAAAACATTATTTGGGCGGTGGCCTTACATTAACTGAGTCAACCATCCAACCACTGGCTTCTGGAATAGAAGTTTGATATAAGAATATCCTTTATCGAAAAGCATATTATTACCTTAATGTAATGTGATTTTCTTGACGTTCTTTAAAATAACTATTTGTAACAAATGTTTTCTTTTCTCATCTAGAATTGAGTCGATTGACTAGGTTAAAAAGTGTTAAGCAAATTATAACTGAAAAATCCAGAAATAAAGCCTAAAATATTTATAAGAAACAAAATCAGAAAGTTATTTATATATAATATTTTATATATCCATCTATCACTAACTAAGAGAAGTAACTTGGAATATATATATATATATTTTTTTTTTATTTTGTTGACATACAGTAATTTTTTTTATAAATTAATGATATTCAGACTTTGGTATTTTTTTATTAAATTTATAGAGTTATTAATTTATTAAAGTTTCTTTTTTGAATATTTTATTTATTAAATAAGAAAATAATTGATTATACCATATAGAAATTAATTAAATTTTAGACATTTAAACTTAATATTATTTTATTATATATTTTGTGTATGTTTTTGTGTTTCATAAAACTGAAGTGTGGTTTTAGATATTATTTTACTAAGTATTATTGCAGTATATTATAATGTTAAGGAAAAATAGGGGCAATTTCATTATGAATGTTTAGTTTAACTTATATAAAATATATATATAGAAAGTTATTAATTTATAATAATTGAATCATATATTTACAAAGAATTTTCAAAAAAAAGATATTAATTATCTTATTATTTTATCGATTTGTGTGAACCATTCTAACTCAAGACAAATGCTTTCATCGTGTTTATTAATTTATATTATATTATTTATGGAGTTTCTATTGTATATGGTCATCAAATATATATATAATTTTAATATAGGTGTTTGTATTTTATATATTTCATTAATAGTGAAAAAAAACTTTTGATGTTGTAGTGTATTATGCTTTAATCTTTATTCATAAATCGTAGAGTCCACTTGATCATGTTATGGCTTAACAATAAGTTTAGTATTTGTCTAAGTGTTTTTTAAAAAAAAAATGTGTAATGTTTAATACAAAATTTGTAAGTGCTTTAATTTTTAAATCTATGTAATGCTTTAATCTCTAAGTGCTTTAATTTTTTTAAAATTTTTTTACATTCTCTAATATACGTGCAAACTTAAATTCCTAAATTTTCAATGTATAAAGTGTATAAATATTTTAGTATTTTTTGTATCTATTCAAAAAATGATTCAATGATATTCACTAATATTTTGTTGAATGATTATTGAATTATATGAATTAGACTGTTCTAACTGCTTAGTTTAAAATTGCAGTTACAATCATCACACTATATATAAGTTTGCTTTCATGATTTTGTAAGTAAACCAAAACCAGATTAATGTGGAATCAAATGGAATCAAGTAGAACCAGATTGTTTTTACATACATCACGAGTTTCCTCTTCAAAATATCAAAATATTCAGTATCTCTTACCATCATACTATTTCTTAGGTTAATGATGGGAGGAATATCTAGGATTTTGGACTTATTCGAAATCTGACCATCTGAATAACTAATTATACGATTTGATTTGATTTGATCTACAACTATTTAGACATTTTATGTCCAGATATCTACAAAATTATATGTTAAACGGATGTCCGTTTCGATTTCTACCAATAAAATAAATAAAAACTAAAATAATAGAACAATCATATTTTATTACAAAAAATAATTCAAACTTTAATAACTAAAATAGTTAATCTAATAATAGAATATTGTAAACTTACATAAAATATAATAATTTATAATATATTTATATATATATATGTATAATTATTTTAATATATGCATATATAACATAACTGATCTAATCATATCAGATATCCATTATGAAAATAGTAGTACTTTTGATTTGATTCATTTCTTACAAATATTATGTATTAGTATTTGTTTTATGTCGTAGACTAACGAATACTAATTCGAATAACAGATCAAATAAAAATTAACTGGAGTTAAGTAATAAAGGAATGAAAAAGTGAAGTATGTTCTAGTTCATGAGTGATAAAGTCGTTCAACAATAGAAAATGGTGATAAGGTTATTCAACAATAGAAAAATGTGTGTCAAGTGGATTGTGTCAGTGGTTTTTAAATGAGAGTATTTCTGGGAGTAATTTTTATTAAACAGTGGTTTGCTTTGTCGAGGGGAAGTTATATAAACCAAACTATAGTGATAACAGATTGAAAAAGATGATTTCATTTACATAATAAGTTTAGAGGTAAAAAAAAGTTTCCAGGTAAACCATAGCTAGTTGAGTTTCCCTGCCAAACAACCAAAAAATTCACTGAAATATATCCTAATGAACCGATTCTATTTACAACTCGATTTTTTTTTTTTGTAAAATGAAAAATTCGAGTAGACTTTGAGTACAAATACATTCGCAAATAAATATAATACCTAGAGTTTGTATGTTGCAAGTCATAAAGTAAATAAACTTTTATAAATAACTGATTCTGCTTTATAAAATTTGAGCTAACACACGTAAAATATTATGTGTAGCTTCAAGTGTAAAGCATAACTTTTTTTTTTCTGAACTAAATATAAAACATAACTAGAACAATACTTTGTTACTGTTTAAAACTGTCTTTGTTGTTCACTGAGAACATACCAAGATGTTCCATATCTTCTTTGTCCTCCTCACAATTCTCCCAATCTTTTGTGCGACAAAAGATTGGATCATGTTCGATGACGGAAGATTCCTAATCACCAGAGTCATGGTTTCAGGTTCCTTCTTCCTCATGTAGAAGCTTCTACTACCTATTCCACCAATTATTTCGGTTTTCTCCAAACCTACAAATTATTAAAATAGAAAATCCAAAATCAACTTTTAGTTAGCTACATTTAACATATCTAATAGACGAATGTTGTTCTATGATTTGACCTAAATATCTCGAAATCTTCAAGCTTTTGTTCTGTTTCTAAGCCATTTCAACCCACCAAGATTTTGTATAGCTTACATTGGATACTAAAGTGAGACTGATGCAGTTCAAAGGCAAGATCTCTATCAAGTTTGGGTGTTCGTCCTTCTTTGTGATACTTGTCCACAACCATCTTGATCGTTTCTTGGACGCTGCAACTTAGCTTAACCAAAATCCTTATAGGTCCCGGACTTCCTTCCACTGATACATTGATCACAACCTTTTCTGCTTCTCTCTTGTAAACCTGATTTTATAATCAAACAAACATAACCAATTGAAATTTAGAATCTTTCTGTTGAATCAAATGGAATTTAAAGCTATCTTGAAGAAGGATGGGTTTCATATATAACACTCTAAATTTGTGGCTTGAATAATATATAATTGATAACTGAAGGACTGAACAGAAATAAGGGATGTTAATTTGTCTCTAATTTGTAACATCTGAAATACTTGGCTCAAACAGCAAAACCTTTAAGACATTGAGGACTAAATAAAAAAATTTCATTTGATGATGATTAGCTGGATTACCTGGTGGTTAATCGGAGAAGAAGACGGTGAAGAGAAGCCAGATAACGACGGAGCTGAAGCGAAAACCTCGGAACGGATCTTAGAGAGGTAAACGATATCGTCCGGGAGATCTACCACCGGCGTAGAGCAAAGTCGATCACCATCATCTTCAACAGCGATGCTTTGGTGGAGATTCGGCTCCGAGAAACTTCGGCTGAGGATTTTATTAGACTTTGAACGAATCTTACGACGGGAGACTTGGTGCTTCACCTTACGCTAGTGGTCCTGGAGCTCCGTCCTCGGTGAAACGAATCTGACATTTTTGGCAGTTGGTCTCTGCTCTAAGAAGAGAAGAAGCTGAATCTGAGCAAAGTTAGGAGAGACGTGAACTGGAGGATTCGCAATGACTTCGGTTTCTTTTTTCTTTGTCTTTTTCAATAATATATTTCTTGACATAAAATTTCAAATAAAATTATTAAAAATATTAATTTTTTTTTGTAAATCATATAATTTTATTAAAAGTAAAAGTTTACAGATAGTACATTATTTATAAAATCCATCCAACAACACAAGAGGCATTTTGGATTCTAGCTTTATTAGCTAACCTATTTGCTATTTGATTTTGCGAGAGGAATGTGCTTGAACGTATAATTCTTTGCTTCAACCAACTTCATTACGTCGTCCATATGTGTTTGAATATTCCCTATATTATTATCCAAGCTTCTGTGATTGTCCTGATTAAGTCTTGCAAGATTATTGTATAGTGTAGAATTATCACCACAGAAGATTATTTTATTATAGTTGAGACAATTAACCTGGATAACTATTTCCTTCAGAGCCAGAGTTTCTGCCTCTAATACTGTTGATGTTGCTTCAATGGAAGTTGAGCCCTGTAAAATAGCCTTGTGATCAGAATCATATAAGACCCATCCAATTCCTGCTTTACGTTCTGCATATTCTCACGAAGCATCAGTATAACAAAGATATGAACCTTCTGACTCATGATCTTCAAAGTCAGCTTTTTTGGGAGGAGAAGCATGACATTGTATATGTTGGCAAAGAGGTAGCTATAGATTTAATAAGGACTTCTTTTTCTACAGGGGAGAGAAGTTTTGCATACCAGCTCTCCAGTTTATTAAAAACACGTTGAGATAAGAAAGAAAAGGCATCATACTTATTAAAGATATTATGTGTATTGATATTTTGTTAAATATATTTAATCTATATTTTATTGGTTTTTTTTGTTGTTTGTTAAAATATATGATTACTACTTTTGTGGTGTTTTGAAAATTTTTATTATGGATTGAGGTAAAAAGATATAACACTAATGAGTTTTACAAACTAGACATGGATCGATATTGATTGAGTTACAAATTTTGGTTGTTCAAGAAAGTAATGACAAATGATATTTTATGTAGAGAATATATTATAAAGACCCATATTTGCATTTTTAGTAAAGTTTAACAACTCTAGACTCTCAAGTGTTAAGAAATGCCAAACAAGATCACAGTAAAGTAAATATCCATTAATATAAAATTCTAAAAAGAAAACTCAACAAATAGTAAATGTGCAATTTATTCTTTTGAAAAAAGTGCTGTACTTGTGCCAATAAGCACTGGCGATGTTGTCATCAGTTCAATTATGGAGAAAAGTCGTTTTAGCATCTAGTTGATCTAATAGCATGTCATGATTGTCAACTATGGACAACATGGTTTTGTCACAAACGTTTTTGACTACTTGGTGCAAATATTTCATTGTAGTTAACACCCTCCACCTGAGTAAAACCCTTTATCACCAGCCGAGCTTTAAACCATGGAGCTTCAACACCTAGAGTGCCATCCTTACTCTTGAAATATCCACTTGCATCCTACCAGCTTTTGAATTGAGGGTTTCTAAACCAGTTCCCAAGTACTTTTTTTTCTTATTTAAGGAATTAATCTCTTCTTTCATAGCAGCTTTTATTCTTTCCAATGCGTACTCCTCTTAGCTTCAGTAACCGTCTAAAGTTCATATATCTCTAAACTTGGTGCAGAAAGCAAACGCTGTGAAATCATAGCCTTCAAACCTAGATGAATGCTTGATCTGTCATCTTAAATGAATAGAACTTTCAATTGTATGTAAATGCAATTAAGTAGGGACACTTATGTGCACAATTTTTTTAATC
Source organism: Moricandia arvensis (assembly GCA_905132765.1). Taxonomy (NCBI): domain Eukaryota; kingdom Viridiplantae; phylum Streptophyta; class Magnoliopsida; order Brassicales; family Brassicaceae; genus Moricandia; species Moricandia arvensis. Next base: position 9,379 of record CAJHQP010004007.1, on the reverse strand, counting down.
ATACCACGTGTTTGCAACTGTATCACAATTCTTGACCTTTCTCGGCACATTGTTGCTTATGTTCACAACAATGATGTTTCTGGATTTTTCTAACTTTGCCACCTTAACTGGATCTTTGATCTTAGCCTTCCCTTCTGACTCAGCGTCCTTAGTTGGATCTTCCTCTACAGAATTTATGTCTCAGCAGTAGGAACATAACTTTTACTTAGAAAATTTATTCGAGGAGATAATTAAGATCATGTAACCTAATGAGCCATCATGCGAATATTCCAGATTCCGAAGTCTTCTTCACCATCAAACTTCTCAACCTCACATTTCTTCATATCGTCTCACATTCTTCACTTTGTAGTTTTTGGATTGGAGCCAATGAACCTGGATATGATACCACCTATTAAGGTTAGATTTCTGATGTCACCAATTTGTTAATTCGCTATCAAGAAACTCTAGAAAAATCTTCGATTGCCTAAGGACTATCAAAGATTTGCACCGAAAATTTCCTTATCCAGTTCAAGGCTTTACCTCTACATACGGGGAGATTATTTTTGCTCTTAATCCACTAGTGAATCAAGGTTAGGATCAATCAGTTTACAAAGCTAATACACAATCAATATCCTCTAACAATTAAAACTTGATATAACCTTGTGTATCTTTGTTATGCAGCTTCTACAAGTACATTAATCACAGAGCAATGTTGAGAACCTTTCAGGCAGATCGCAAGCGTCTTCGCGAGTCTTGGAAGCAAACTGAACTGGAGAAGAAGACAAACACCGAGAAACAAAGCACCAGAGAAGATGAACTTTCTTTTGACGGAGGAACGAAATCTTGATCCTCGAGCTTCACTTAGAATCCTCTGTAATCTTTCTTGTTGTATCTGTTCTCTCTAGATCCCATGAAGAACTTCTCTAGCTCGAACACCTTGACTCTCAGCTTTGAAACCAATTTTGTATGTGTGTAACAAGCGAACGACAAACCCTTTTTCAATAGAGGGTCTTCACTTCATTCGTTTGGGCTTGTTGTTGAGCTTGGCCCAGTTCACCTTGTCTAAAATTTCCAAGTTTAAGCCTATGCTAAGGGTGTGTTGACGTTTTCCAACATGTTTGTATCGAATTGGCTAAATTTAACTTGGCTGTTGTTGAGTGTTTAGTCAGCTAGTTTTAATATCTTTTCTTTTGCTCTCAATTTCTTTTTCTTTTCTGTTTTTGTTTTGTTTTTCCTGTTTGAATAGTTGTTAAAAAATAGTTTCACAATAGTGCAATAGTATAGTTTTAACTCTTGTGACAATACCAGAAAGCAATCCTTCTACAAGAAAAAGGAAATGGTCAAGAGTCTGTCTTCTTTTACTCGACATGAAGAAAGGAGGAAGATAAAATCATAATTTTTATGTTAACCATTCAATTTTAATGTAGGATTATTGTCCAAATAAAATAGCCATAAAACAAGCAATACATCATCAAGATTCATGCATTGGCTTCCCAATGGAACTTAGTTTGCGACAAAAACTCTTGAATTCACAAAAAGGACTCTCATTTTGCTCTTCCAAAATGTTAAGCAAATAAATAATTCATTTCTCAAAGACTATCATTTTATCAGTTATAGTCTTATCATCAAGGTTATGGTTATTAGTAAAGAGAAAAGCTTATACATACAACAATATCTCCAAAGTAAAATGGTCTCCCTCAACCTGTTTTCATCTTAGTCCAGAAATCACATCCTAATAACACCGGAAATCAATCACATATGAATTCGAACTCATCTCAACAAGAACAAAAACAACCAGCAGATCAAGCAATTACAGAAACGCAAATCTTCAGTCATATATAGATAACAAATTAACTTCGCTTTAAGGATACTTTGCAAATAAAAATAAAACAACCATAGCTTGCCATGCTCTCGTACATTAGAAATATCCTTGAAATCTTTTTGCCGTGCTCATTTCACTTTTGTTCATACATCCTTGAAACCTTTAAATTTTATTTGGATCCTTTCTCAAAGAGAGGCAACACTGTGGACATGTTGAGGTGCGATACGGACAAAACAATCACGCTGCTTTAAGAATCCATAAGAGCGTCTAAACTCTTTATTGTCTCCAATGCCTAGGAGCCTAACTCTTTTGACGTGTTGTGTTTTAACATTGTAGTAAAAATAGGTGCAAGCTAGTTGGAGCCATAGTGATCACCCTAGCCTTGTTGGTTCCTGGAATAGACATTTCGATGCCACAAATCGAATCCCACACGGAGGAGGAAACACGCGTTGTTGCTTTGACTCTTTCATGTTTCTTGGGGTCTTTTAATACCCATAAATAAAAACTCTTGAAACGATCATAAGGTTGCTTTGAACCTTCGGTTCCTCCTCCTCCTCCTCCTCCTCTTTGACCCTCTCCCAGTATCAGTCTCTTTGACCCTCTCCTCCTTAGTTACCTCTGCCTTCGGTTTCTTCTTCTTCTTTTCCTTTACCTTTCCTACGCCTTCCATTACACTCACCTCCGCAACTTCTTTCTTCTTATCCTCCTCTTTATCCGTTTCGTGAGCATCAAATGCATTCTACATTTCCTGCTTTCTTCTCCACATCATCACCTGATAATATTTCCCCTCCACAACTTCAATATGGCTACATTACACTACCTAGTTGGAGAAATCACGACGCATAAGGGGTTCAACCAAAAGATGTTTTCCGTAAAAGTTTTTGGAAAATAAAACTTACTTTTCCCAAAATCATAGAGAAACCCTTGGATACTCGTGGAAAAGGAAGAACAACAAATCAGGTACACATCCTTCAATGATGTATTTTTTAGACAAACATTCGGAAGGACGAAGTAGATTTCTCCGAAATCCCTCAAAACCTGAATCCATTGACGAAAAATAAACAAAGAAAAACTAGGTATCATATCACTCACTAGTAAAACGTCTTCTGAAACATAAGATTCGGAAAAAAACTCAAGCACTGCTTTTGTCGCAACATATCGTGCGAATTCTTAACATTTTTCTTTTAAAAACTACTTCAGAAAAGTACTCAAAACTCCCTCAGGTTGATCTTGCGGAAACAAGAAAATTTCCGATTAAGTTTGATCGTGGTAATAAAGCTCACTGCAGCTAGAGTTTCTGCCATAAGACTCGAAAAATAGTTCACCGAATAAATTTCTTAAAACTAAGCTCGACAACATCTTGCGAAAGGATTTCGTAAAATTAAACTTGACAACATTTTACAAAACAGATATTTGTAAAATTATACTCGGAAATATTTTACAAAACATCATTTGTAAAACTAAACAAAACGGTATTTTACAATACAACCTTCGTAGAGTAAATTCGAAAATGTTTGCAAAACGATTATCGTAAAAAAATAAACAATTTGACAACCTTTGGGAAGTAACAAAAAAGAACGTACAAAACGATCAATGGAAAAATGAAGACAATAAGGGCTAGGATAGGACCAGTGCGCTCACAGCTTGACGAACTGAGCACCTCACCTGAATGACATCATGTCCATTGCTTCTTCTTCCTCATCGCCCACTTCACTTTTCCTCGAGTCGTCATCCGTTTCTCCTTATTTTGTTTCAATGATTTTGTAAAGTTCCTTTGATACGAAAGACGCAGTTCAATTTTATGAAATTTTTCCACTACGAAATTCAATATTCTCGTCAGAATTTTGTTGAAACCCAAATGATACGAATGTTAGAATCAAACTTTGCGAAATTTAGTGACATTGGGTCGAAAGTGTCTATTCCTACTCACTAAAGAAACTTTCGATAAAATACATAATCTTTCTCGTAAAACCAACACTACGATGATTAAACACAGACCAGAAGACACGAGGAGAAGAAGAGAAAAATGAAGAAGGGGAAAACCCGAATTTCTGAGAAGACAGAGGTATGTCCAACTTGGAAAACGTGAAGTAAGACTTGGAATTTTCGTAGGAAAGAATTGATAAATGCCTAGGATATCTCCGTAAGTTTTAGGGAACTTAGGATAGGTGGATAGTCTAGCGAACTAAGTCTTCAACAATTCTCTTTATCTTGTTCTACTGTTCCTTAATTGTTCAGATCTTGCAAAACGATCTAACCTCTCACAAAACTGAGAAACGATCGTCACGCATTAAAGCACACTCAGCTCACCTCCCGAAGAAAAAATAACAGAGACAAGAACGTTGTCTTAAAACCAACTCGCTGTTGGAAGTTTTCTTAAACTAATTCGATCAACCCGGATTCTCTATCATCTTAATTTTTGGAAGAAGAACGTACCAACCCATAAAAATTTTGGTTTAGCCGTTCTCCTTCTAAAAAAAGAAGGGAGTGGGTACGTATACTATTCTCGTATACTCCCATACTTCGAAAACTTTCCGCGTTGGCATCAAGAAAACGCTTTTTGATAGAGCAAAATCTTGCAGCAGTAGGCATAAAAACACTTAGGCAATGCAATGGCTCATCAAAATCGTCCAAAAGTCAAACGACAATCTAAGATTCATCTAAACGACAGCGACATAGCCAAAACGAAAAAATATAGTCCGAGAATTCTACTGCATATCTTATCGCTGTCACGCGCTTGAAAAGCCAAAGTCATGTGGACCTTTTTTGACTTATCAAAACAAATTTGTATAAAACTCAAAACTAGAAGAGAAATCTTCAAACACAAAAATATTGCTCACAATTTCTGTTGAACCAAGTGAGTGATGGAAAAGCATCAACAATGTTTGTGACAAAGCAAAATTGACAACAACAACTAGCATCAAGCACAACAAAGGGAAAGCCTTCTCCTCGCTCGTTGACTAGATCTACTGCTGGTTGACAAATTCTTTCCGCTCAAGAAATGAATATGTCATGAGAATACTTATAAAAAAACTACAAAACGTTTCTCGCAAAGGTCATAATGGACTAACCTTCAAAAACACTTCATGAGTGGCTCGAAGCAACTTTCACTAAAGATCATAATTAAAGCAAAAACCTGCGAAAATCGCTACTTTAAAGCAACTTTCGCATAAAATCTGCGAAACATCGCTACTTCGACGTCTCTTGAAAAAACTCTACTTCACAGTCTTTATAAAAGCAGTCGCCCACTTCTTTCGTATAACTAAAACATTTTATACGGAGAACCTATGGAAAAACAAGATTGGTATCATGCAACACGAATTTTCAATGAAAAAATGAATGGGGAGAATTCAATCCTCACTCAAAAATGTCACAAGTAATCTGCGAGTCACACTCTCCATTTAATTCTGTGAGAAGCCTTTTCTTGTAAAAACTTACAAAAATATCCTTCATATACTCACAACTGAGAGATAAGGAAGGAAGACACGCAGTTTATATTCAAAAAATAAGAAACCACAAAAGGAAATGATTGCCAGACCTCATGCGATTCACTTTCCAAGGAGAAAAAATCAATTCCCTTGATTTACATCAATCAAATATTGTAATTAATTCGCCAAGCCGAAATATTGAACCGGGTTTTTGAAATCCATAAAAACCACCGGTCTCAAATACACCATCCAAGTCGGAATCAACACTTGGCCTGTCTAACGACTTGAGACACGCCGAACTTCAGGCAAGGGCTATTGTTGGAAGGCGGGTTTTAACCCACTCTAAACCCGGTCCAGTATCACAAAGGCATGACAAGGAGATAGTATGGTCATGACAGTCAAAGGCCCATTCTGAACTGAGAAGATATTATATGCCGGGCTAGGGAAATTAAACCAAAAAGTAAAAAAGTTTGGGGGCATTAATGGTGTTATTAAAGGCACTTAATACCCGCTGAATATCATGTTGTTGTTATGATCCACTCAACAAGTAGCAGCGAGCACAACAAAGGGAAAGCCTTCTTCCTCGCTCGTTGACTAGATCTACTGCTGGTTGACATATTGTTTCTTCTCAAGAAACGAATATGTTCTCAAAAACCTACAAAAACGTTTCTTGCAAAGGTCATAACAAATTAACCTTCAAAAACACTCCATGAGTGACTCGAAGCAAGTTTCACTAAAGATAAAATTAAAGCAGAATGTTTCGCATAAAATCTGCGGAAACATTGCTACTTCGATGTCTCCTGACAAAACTCCACTTCACAGTCTTCATAAAACCAGTCGTCCACTTCTTTCGTATAATTAAAACATTTTATATGGAAGAGCCTACGAGAAAACGAGATTGGTATTTGCAACACAAATTTGCAATACGAAAACGTGAATGAGGAGAATCCAATCCTCACTCGCAAATGTCACAAGTAATCTGCGAGTAACACTCTCCATTTACTTCCGCGAGAAGACTTTTCTTGTAAAAACTTACACGAAACATCCTTCGTATAATCAAAACTGAGAGATAAGGAAGGAAGACAAGCAGTTTATATTCAAAAAATAAGAAACCAAAAAAATGATTGCCACAGGTCATGCGATTCAACTTCCAAGGAGCAAAATTCAATTCCCTTGAATTACATCAATCAAATATTGCAGTTAATTCGCCAAGCCAAAACCTTGAACCGGGTTTTGAAATCCATAAACCAGCGGTCTCAAATACACCACCCAAGTCGAAATCAAAATTCGACATGTCTAACAACTTGAGACACCACTAAATCTAGGCGAGGGCTATTTTTGGAGGCGGTTTTTAACCCACTCTAAACCCGGTCCAGTATCACAAAGGCCCGACAAGGAGATAATAGGCTGACGAAGGTCAAAAGGCCCATCCCGAACTGAAAAGATATTATATAACAATCTTGGGCAATTAAACCAAAAATTAAAAGAGTTTGGGCGCATTAATGGTGATATTAAAGGCCAATTGATACCCACTGAAGATCATGTTGTTGTTATGATCCATCTCCCCCCTCCAATCACCTATTAAAAACAATTGATGATATGACCTAGGATAGGTGTATATCGTCCGGATATCTTAAAGATTCTGGGATGGAAACAAGAATTACTAAGACTCGTGAGACTGAGGGGTTTGTTGATGTGGTTGATGGATTCAAGGCTTTTAATCTCGAATAAGGGATGGTTCTTCACACAAGGATGATGGATTCCTTGAGTTGTTTGCGTCAGCTGCCTTATGATTGTAACCTCGTTTGGTTGGTGCCTGATGGAGTCACGTAAACATAAGAGTCTTCTCCCTGGGTGATTGAGATGGAATGCTCAAAAGACGTACACAAGATTAGAGGTTGCTCATGAGAGACTTGTTTTGTTGTAAAGCATTTTTGATTAAAAGTTGGGTAGTTGCCAAACGGCTTACATGAAAGCTTAAATAAGAAAAACCTATACCGACCTAATGGGTTTCTGAAATCAAACCCCTATTGGGTTAATAAAACCAATACCAAAATGAATTATAAAACTTAAAGCCATTGGGTTGAAACCCAAAATTATCCTAAGTACAAAGCACTCAGACTCTTCTCCTTCCCACGAATCAGCTCGTCCTCCTCTTAACAAACTTGATCAGAAGGTCTATGGCTTCTTTTAAGGCTTTGGCCTTGGATCTGGTCAAAGTACCACCTTGATAAACAAGTGGATCATGAACGGCCTCACTTGATTCAGATTGGGCCTTGGAAGTTTGGCTCTGGTCCTTGTAATCTTGATTAATCCCTAGTTGATCTTCAGCTTCCAACGGTTGACTAAAGTGGTCTCCCTAGTGTTTGGTCCAGCTTGGATCACTATATTTCTTATGAGACTCCTTTTCTGGTCGAAACACATTTCCTAACTAGACCGCTCCAATTCTTGACCGGTCCTATCTATTTCCCGACCAGGTTTCATTTCTTTAGCCCGCTTCCTCATTTCACGACCACCCGTCGATGTTCTGATCCTTCATACTCTGGTTTATCCATGTTAGTAGCAGTTCGTTCGTCCAAGTTAAGCTTTCGAGAGTTTACCCGACCATCTCCTTCACTTGGTTCATGTGCGGTCGCATCATCCCCTCCTTCTTTAAAAGTATTTGAACTCAAATCTAGCTCATCTGCAATAAAAAGAGAAAGATCAGAGACGTTGAAGGTAGGACTAGTGGCATACTGACCTCGTAGATTAATTTTGTATGCATTGTTATTAATCCTTTCTAGAACATTGAATGGTCCATCTTTTTTTGGTAGAAGCTTGAATTACCTTTAAACTGGAAACCTTAATTTCCTCATATGGATCCAAACTTCATCCCCTGGCTCAAGGATGAGCTCTCTCCACCCCTTTTTGGCCTTTCGTGCATACACATGCGTTTTCTCCTCAATGTTTTTCCTAAACTGTTCATGCAAAGATTTTACAAACTCGGCCTTCTTTTGCCATCATGGTTAGTCTGTTCCTTTAAAGGCAACATGATCATATCCATTGGAGAAAAATGATTGAATCCATACACAATATGAAAAGGAGATAACTTGGTTGTTGAATGATTAGAATGTTTATAGGAAATTCCACTTTTGGCAAACAATCTTCCCAAGATTTAATATATTTTTTACAAGGGCACGTAGTAAAGTAGAAAATTTTCTATTTACTACCTTAGTTTGTCCATCTATTTGTGGGTGACAAGTCGTTGAAAAGAGTAACCTAGTACCTAACTTAGCCCACAATGTCTTCTAGAAGTTACTAAGAAACTTAGTATCTCTATATGAAAATATGGTCCTAGGTATTCCATGCAACCTAACAACTTCTCTAAAGAATAAACTCGGCCACAACAATAGCATCATCAGTCTTATGACAAGCAATGAATTGCGTCATCTTAGAGAACCTATCAACTACGGCAAATATACTATCCCTTCCTTTCCTAGTTCTAGGCAGTCCTAAAACAAAATCCATAGATATATTTATCCAAGGTGCAATGGAATAGAAAAAGGAGTGTACATACCATGGGGTTGGAATAAAGACTTGGACTGACGTCCATCTTCATATTAGGCCAAAGAAGTGTTGTTTTAAAGAGCTCAAGGTTTTAGCTATGCCAAAGTGACCCATAAGACCACCACCATGGGATCCTCTAAACCAACAACATCCTTAAAGAACATGAGGGCACACACAGACGATTGTTGTGGAAGCTGTATCCATCCGTTTGATGGAAATTTTCACTGGCCTGCTTCGTAGTGGCTTGGTACGACTCTTTAAAGTCAGGATCTTGGGCATAATAACTCTTGATCTGCTCAAAGCCCAATAGTTTTGCACCCATAGACGAGAGTGATATAGCCTATTTATTACCAGTTTTAGGCCATATTATATGCTATATTTAGGATATATTATGTGTGTCTAGGCTATGTTTTGGAGTATCTACAGGTCCATGAACGTTTTGGAGATATATGGAGATACTTGGAGCTTTTGGAACTTTTAGAGGAGAAGAATCCGTAGCTGGTGATTCAAGGAGTCGAAGTAAAAGATAGTCGTTGATCGGCGACACAACCTTGGCGTCAACCGATGTTAAAAGACCAAGGTTGATCGATGCTTACACTTGCCA
>CAJHQP010004006.1:0-60055 GCA_905132765.1 Moricandia arvensis | reverse complement strand
AGATATAGTTCTTCTCACTACTCACAGACATGAGGAATGAAATAAGAGCAGTAATATATTTGTTACTCAAACGGTACAGTTGAATTAGGGTTGCGTGTATTTCTAGAAAAACCAAAGTTTGGTATGGTGGTTATTGCAGAGCATGATATTTATCAGATTTATCCGCATAAAATAGCGATATACTTATTACAAGTTTTGAACCGCGGATCTCTTGGCGTTCCTAAAACGAAACTCTAGTTGCAACTTCTTCACAAAACATGCATAAACTATTGCGCTATGAAGAGTATGTCGAGAATAGATGTGGTATAGTCAATGAGTCAGCCACATAGAAGAGCAAGATGGACATAGTCGATCAGAAGAGCGACAAAAATATTTAGAAGACCAATTTGGCTTGTGTCGCTCAACTCAAAGAAGGTTACTATAAAGAGACGATAGAACACAAAGCACATTCACTCCAAGATTATTCATCATACCATACGGAGAGTCAAGAAAAATCAGAAGTGGACATCGAGTATGTTAGCATTTATGCGATGAATGCCATGCTGAATTGTTACAAGAGCATGCTACCCATACACATCCCGAAGAACACCGTCTATATGGTTCTGAATGCATCGTTTCGTGATATAAGAAGAGAAAAAAGCCATCGTCCCATTATCGATAGAGATTGATACATTATTGTACCTCTATTTCCCTCGTCTGATGTTTATCCTTGAGATTTTCCATGACTAGGTTTTAGCGAAGCAATACATAATACAAATATATAAATCACGAATGTGGCATATGAATTATCCATCTATACATACTGAAAATACACGTGTCTGATGCTACAATTATATGTCATGTCACCTAATACGTGTCACTGACACAAAGATAATCCTAAGTGTACTAATGTATCTACTATTACAAATATGCTCAATTCCTCTCTTATTTGAAATGTGAAATAACACAATAATAAGAAAGTATAAAAGAGAGGTCATGAGATTAAGAGGGCTGTATCAATTTAGTGAAAATTTGTTAAAAATATTTTTTACAAATTTAGAGACTTTTTTAATATAAAATTTTTGAATTTTGGGAGATTAAGTTGATGTTTTGCTATGTCGAGTAACCAGGTCATAGAACTAATAATAATCTCACTTTCTCCTTTGTTTTCATACACAGAAACGAAAAAGTTGTTTCTCTTTAATTATTAATATAATATATTTTACTAACCGTCACAGATGTTTTTACGGACAAATCTATCAAATAAATTTTTTTGAAGTTTTTATCACAAAAATAAATCTTAAGAAAAAATATTCAGACTTTTTATTTTGAAAAATTTAATTATTTTAAGTTTTCTTTTAATTTTAAACTTCACCTCTATAAATTCACCTCATAATCTTAAACCCTAAGTTTATATTAGCTAATCCAAGAAGTATAAATATATATTTACAACCTTTAATAAAATCTATTTTGATCATTTTTTTTAATGCTATTTTGGAAAAAAAAACTTTGTAGGTTTAGTATCTCTATTTTTAACGATCAGTTTTTAAAGAACTGTCGTTTATTCAAAGATCACAGGAGTACAGACATTATCGATAAGTGGGCATCTACACAAGTATGGGGAGCTTTGGATCCTTTGCCAAGTCTAAAGGACTACATCAATCCAGATGGGTTTATTCATTACTAATATTAAGCATGCATGGAAGTAACGTGCGATCGGGAGTACGAAATTGTTAACGGTCACTGCCCTCTCTGATTTAATGTCTTCGGTTACCAATTCCACCACCACCAGCCCCTCCTCCTGCGCCGCCTCCAGCTCCTCCTCCTGCACCGCCTCCTGCTCCAACTCCTACACCAACATTTGCTCCGCCTCCTACACCACCTCCCACTCCTCCACCACCACCTATACCACCACCTCCACCCCCTCCAACACCACTGCCAAGACCGCCTCCACCACCTACACCACCTCCAACTCCACCACCGCACCACACCAGCGCCTACTCCGCCTCCAGCACCACTGCCAAGACCGCCCCACCACCTACACCACCTCCAACTCCACCACCGGCACCACCACCAGCGCCTGCTCACCTCCAACACCACTTCCAGCATTCCCTCCGGCCACCACCTCCCACAGCACCACCACCTCCACCGCCTGCTCCTGCCACCACCGCCAACTCCACCTCCTGCTCCTACACCACCGCCAACTCCACCTCCTGCTCCTACACCACCACCACGGCCTCCTACCACCAACTCACCACCGAACCCCTCCTCCACCTCCTAGTCCACCGCCAGCTCCACCGCTACCACGTCCACCACCACGGCTGCCTCCACCGATCTCCACCCACCAATTCCTCCTCCAGCTCCTACACCACCGACCAGCTCCGCCGCTACCACGTCCACCACCACGACCTCCTCCACCAATACCGCACCTATACCTCCTCCAACTCACCCCTCGATAGCACCACCAGCACCACCTCCGACACCACCACCTGCACCACCACCTACTCCACCTCCAACACCACCTCCACCAAAGCCACCAGCACCACCACCTGCACCACCACCTACTGCACCTCCAGCACTACCTCCACCAAAGCCACCAGAACCACCACCACCTACTCCACCTCCGGCACCACCTCCACCAAAGCCACCTGCTCCACCACCTGCACCACCTCCACCAAAGCCACCAGCACCACCACCTACTCCACCTCCGGCACCACCACCACCTCCAACCGAACCACCAACACCTCCTCCAGCACCAGCCCCACCGCCAATACTTCCACCAGCACCACCAGATCCGCCACTACCCCGTCCTCGCTCCACCAACACTGCCGCCTCCACCTCCACCAGCGCCTCCACCTACATCACCACCAAATCCCCCTCCAACTCCAACGCCACCACTTCCACCTACACCTCCACCAGCACCACCGCTACCACGTCCACCACCACCATGACCCCCAGCACAGCTTCCTCCACTACCACCAGTACTTCCACCTCCTCCACCACCAACTCCTCCTCCGGATCCAATACCACCACCTCCACCAGCACTACCACCACCGCCTATGCCTCCTCCGACTCCAATGCCACCGCCAGCACCTCCACCAGCACCGTTTCGTTTGTTCTTGTGATGTCGGTTTTTGCTTTTGGCATGATCATCTATGCTAGATAATTTTCCCAACACTTGAGTAGACATCAGTAACATAAACACACACGCCATTATCCAGCCCCTTCTCAATAACATCCCCATATCCTCTCTTTTTTCTCTCTCTCTCTCTCACTCTCTTAATAAAGTTAATATACACACACGAAACTCACTCAATTAAGATAGATTCCCAAACAAATAAGCTCGATCAGAACTACTTATTTGATTATACCATGGCGAGAAGCCCTATTTATAGCAAAACCTCCATCAATTGACACAAACACGCGTCCTTTAATCCGATGTTCATGATAAAGATGAAAACCCCACTCAAGACTCGTAAACGCGTCTAGAGGCTCCTTAGTCGACATAAATATGCAATATAGTCCTCTACAAGCACTAACATATTCATTAAAGCTGATAGTGATGATCACTATAGAAGCTATTTGCTCTATTTATGTAACAGTGGTTTTTAGTTAGTGGAATATTATACGTGCCTCGTTCACCTCTTGCCAATACGTACTTCTATAAACCATCATGCCATTTTTAGTGTCGCTTTTACATTTTTTGAATTTTTATCTCCTAGTTGCAACTCAGAAGGTCAAAAGGATTTCTCTTACTTATGTGCAATGTGTGTGATGTACTCTGAATTTTACCCGTTTTTACTCATAATATATATATATATGTTTTTAAGATATATTATATGTGTTTGAAGTCTATTAGGTTTAGGTATGTTTTGGAGCAATGTGGAGAATATGGAATATTTTAATGCTTTATGATGAAGAAATTCATAGTCGCTCAAGAAACAGAATTCAGCGTCGATATTTACGAACAATGTCAATCGACAACATTTTGTTGTCATCGATCGACAGCAAAGTGCGAGATTGGCCAACTTATTGGTGACAGACAAGCTCAGAAGTTCTAAATATTTACAAGATTACTCATTTACGACTTTATACCTAGTATTTATGTGAGTTTGCCATTGTTTTGGGAAACACACCAACTACACCACCACTTTCATTACTTTTCATAACCTATCCATACATAGAAACTTTTAATTTGAATTGGAGAGAAGATCCAAGACTCCTTTAGAGATTTTTTTTGGAACCCCATTGTTTCTTATTCCTTATTCTATTGTATGATTTCTATTCAGTTTATTATCATGCTTTACTTGATCATGTCTGAGTAGTTCTCATTGTTAGATTTAGTAATTACGGTTATGAAGGATTAGCCAAAACTATAGAATTTCTAAGGTGATAGATATATCCATAAATTGAATTGCTATTAATTCTTGTGTTCTAGAGTAGCTAACTAGAACTCTAATCTTAGGATTGTAAACAACTACGACAATAAGTCGGCGCCTGAACTGATTCTTTAGAGATAGGTTGCTAGATACAAACGACAACTAGTTTAGAAGTTAATGAACCAATCAAATAGGAAAATAAATCTGATTTAAGGTAGTCGTCCATCGATGCTCAACGCAGAGTATTAGTAGACGATTCGTTACGTGTTCATTAGTGAAAGCTATTATACTGGATTTATATAATTATTAGACTCACATGCGATAGCTGGATATTTATACACTAGAGTTTAAGTTCTAGAATATCAAACACAAACACACACACACACACACACACACCTTTAGCTTTTATATCTCTATAATCGTAATTACCTGAAACCCTAGATCTAGCTATTTTCTCATATTATCTTACAACCATCTAATCAACTGCTTTTTTTACTGCTGTTTAATAACTTGCCTAGCTTAATATACATATCTATAAATCTAGTGTGTGCCCACGCTCCATGTAGATTTGATCTCTAAGTACTACAATTGAACATCTTAGTTGAGAGAGTAATTTGGTCATAGGGTAATTTGAGAGCATATCAAATTTGGCACTGTTGTTGGAGAACATTTAATTCATCATTAGATCTAATAGATAGATTTAGTCTAGGTTTTTCTTTTATTTTACTTACTAAACATAATTTTTTTCTTTGTATTTCAGGTGCATGCACAATAGTACCAAAAGCAACACTGAAAAAGACCTACTATTCTCATAACATGTTTCGTTATAACGTGCAATTCGCAAAGGGAAGAGGACTGCGTCAATTTACACCAACACATCTTCGTCGACTGACCTTACTCTGCTAGAGCCGATCGACATCAGTACATTTTTGACGATCAACACTTATCATGAGCAAGCAACATGGTGGCTACTCTTATTCTAATGGTAGATGTGAACGGCGGCTGCATGACCAACATGGTCATCTGCTTAATGCAACAGGTCAGAGAATTGATGCAGGGGTTGTCGTCTTAGAACCAGAAGCAGGTGCTCCAAAAGCTGCTAATGCTGATGCTAATGTCAATGCTGAGGCTACTCAAACCAAAACGTTGGCTGACTAGAACAGTCCAGATGAATACTACACCAACAAATATGCCATTCGTCCTCCTATTTTTCAGAGGCATGATTTCCATCCGAAACCTGCTTACTTTACACTTGTGGGACAGACACCTTTCCATGGTCATCCACATGAACATCCGATGGACCATCTTGAGAGATTCAAGGATATAGTTTCTGCTATCAAAGCCAATGGTATCCGTGGAGACTATTTTTTATGCAAGCTCTTCAAGTACTCACTTGCTAGTGATGCTTCATATTGGCTTAATCAATTACCACCAGGATATCTTACATCCTGGAATGACATCAAGAACGCTTTCCTACGTAACTTTCTTGATGATTCACGATCTGAAGAGTTGAGGAACATAGCCTCTCCATTCACGCATGAGCCTATAGAATCATTCAAGAGCTCCTGGATAAGATTCAAGTCTTATCAGAGAGACTATCCACACCATAGATTCAACGAGGTACAACTGCTTAGTACCTTCTTCAAAGGCATCATTGTGGTCTACCATATGGGTCTAGACATTGCTAGTAATGGTAACTTCTCTACTAGGAATCCATAAGAGGCTGTGAGACTTATTAAGAACTTGGCATCTAACAATAACACCAAAAAACTGACATGAAGAGAAGAATTTGGGCTTATGTACTTTGTAAAGAGCAGATGGATAAAGTTCAAGCCAAGTTGGACAGTTTTCACAAGCTTCTCAAGAAGCAAGTGAGTTTTGCAAAAGGTGTAGAGGCTGTTGATACCAGCAATAAGGGCAAAGAACAGGATGTGAACTACATTAATGGCACTGGTCTTCAGAAGTATGAGAATCGGGGTGGAAACATGAAATGACACTGGTCAGACGAGTAATTTCAACCAAAGTTCACAGTACCAGACACCATACAGAAACAACAACAACAACAACAACAACAGCATGATAGGTGGAGCTTCTTTTTACCAGAAACCCCACCAGCAACTCAAGAAAGCAGACTAAATAATATTATTGATCATGTTCTTGAGGGTCAGTGGAGGTTTTTACATTGGATTACAATGGAAAGATATATGATGTATACACCAACCTAAGTGATAAGTTTGAAGCTCTCAGCACCCATGTGAAGAAGTTGGAGTCTCAAGTGGTTCAGACAAGCGAGGTTGTTAGGAGGCAAGAGGCACATATTAAAGGTAAAGGAGAGAACGTACGGAGACACCACGTGAATGCTTTGATAAATATGAGTTCTTGAAAGTGGTGAAGGAGCAGAAACTGCAAGAAGGGAACTTCCAAGTCCAAAGTTCCATGTCCCCCGCAATTGCCACTGGTATCGTTCGACACGCGAGAAAGATCAACGGTCGACATCCTAGAAGGAACATCGATCGATTCCAGACGTCGAGAAACAATCGATCAGACTGAGTCTGTAGCATCTTTCAAAATGGCCACATCCATTGATACTCACACATGTTCATCGATCGACAACGACTTGTAACCTACCAAGTTTGTTTTCCAAGCATCGACGTGGAGTGACTTAATGCTTCAAGATATTCGTCTAAGACTTCATCATCACCCACAGACGGCATTAATCAGCAAAAGGAAGATTCACCAGCGCCTATGATCGCTGACGAGGCTACATATGGACTAGTTTCTAAGAAAATTAGAACCAATGGACATGCCATTCAATGATTCTTATTGTATCCATAGAATCTAGATGTTTTTCAGAGAAAGTAGAGAAATTGTAGAAGACACTGAGTGTATGTTCCATTAGATCGGAGAGAATTTGAAGCAGTGGATTACATTGATGATGAAGAAGAAGAGTGATCCTAGGAAATTTGTTGTACCCTGAAGGATTGGAGGTCACAACTACCTTAATTCCCTCTGCTACACAAGTTCTTCAGTCTGCATCATGCCAAGGTCTATGGCTTAGCAACTAAGTCTAAAGATATAGCCTTCAAGCGATTCATTCATTCACTTTTATGGACTGATCTAAGGTAAATTCAAGAGAGATTGTCATCGTCAATGCCCTAGTTCCTGTGGATTTTCACATTATGGATATTCAGATAGAATGAAATTCTTCTTTGTTACTTGGGAGAGCTTTCATGGCTATTGTAGGAGTTGTTTCCGACATGAAGACGAACATGTTATATCTTTCACTTATCAACGAGAGAAATTTCTATGACCATGTCAAGATTGTCAAGGGAAACACGCTATAAGTTGAGATAGGAGATTACCCAGGGCTAGTAGCTACTTGTTATTTTGATTCTGGTGCAAAGCACGAATCTGACGGTGAAACATTGATCGACACCAAACCTGAGGTATCGATTGACGGTCCTTCATTAACGAAATATCAAGATTTAATCATGATTGAAACCGAGATTCCGCATAAGGAAACAATCAATACATATTAGCATAATAAAGATCACGAGGTATCGATTGATAATTGGGACCCACCATTGATCAACACTTCGCGAAGTCCACAATCCAGACGTTTCTTCACTGCACCATCAGCCACCCATCCTCGATCTAGAAGATTCAGACAACCAGAAAGTGTCCTTTCACCTGATGAATTTGGAGTTATCAGAGATCATTTGAGGTGTGCACATGCTAAAGATGGAAAGATCATTAATTTTTCCAAAGAAGAGATAACATGCATTCTAGAGATGACTCATGAAACTGGAAAGCTCTAAATCAGTCTAGCAAAATATGAGAGACGTCCTAAGACAAAATACCCAATCTGGCCTGCACATGAGATCTATAAGAAAGATCAAATTGAAGATAGGACAGCTGACATCTACAGAGCTCAAGATCAGATATTTGATGAGTTCTACAAGAAGATTGATACAATCTACTATCCTCTCAACAAAAGCATTGGATGGATAAAAAATGTATGGAGGAGGTAGAACAGAAAGTGTATTACACACATGAGATTATCCAAAGACAGCAAAAGCACATAACCAAAGCTGAAGAAGCTATCATAAGCTTTGTAGGCTCATGGTTCGAGATGAGCTGAGAAGATATGAATACTCGTTTTCCTACATGTGTTCCTTTACCTCCTTACTAGTCCAAAGAATCCAAACGTCAAGCTATAGACTATAAACAAGCTCTTGATGGGAGGCAACCAATTTAGTAAGTTTTAAATTCTTGTTTTGGTGTTTAATTTTACTGATTTTTCGTGTTTGTTTTATTTTAGATAAAAAAAAGAGACCCGAGGAAGACGAGTCTGCACAAAGCATCGACTAGCACTTGATCATTGCCGATCGACAAAGCAAACCAAGTATCGATCGGTCTTCACTTAACTGTGCCGATCGAGACTCAACATCAGCGAGCATGTATATCATCTTTCCTTGTTAAATATGTATTTTTGATTTATTTTTTCCACCAATCTGAGCTGAATTACAGTGGAGACGATGTTTTTTAAGTCTAGGGGAGGTTTACTGATATTGTTTTTTATTTTGAATTTTATATTTATGGATTTTATTAAAAGTTTCATAGATTCAAGAAGGGGATTATGATCATTTTAAATTTTTAACTATTATATAATCACTCTATAGCATCATTTTTAAACTTACTAGCTGTTGAGTGTACTAGATATACCGAAGTGGATCACCTTCAAGTCATATCCACACTTGATGAGAATGTTTGAAGGAACCAAAGCTGACCTCCAACCTAATTTTACTTTATTTGCTTGTATTGGAGCTTGGTATACAGTGGATCGAATTCCTCCTGCAAGACTCGAAGGTAAAGTTTTGTGTGTTTCTGGTTCACTTCTCTCTCTCTTCGACATCTACAGAAGAAAAGATTTAGGTGATTTCCTAAGATGCAGAGGGGTAAGTAAATTACTTATGACTCCATTATTCTAATTCAAAAAGGAATGATCACACACTGTGGAAGCGAGGGGTAAGTACATTACCGATGATCCCATTATTCGCCTACACTTTTTCAAAAGGAAGAAAGAAGTTGAACAAGACAGACTGTATCAGCGTCATTGAGTCATTGGATTTATTAAAAAAAAATCAGAGAAGAGAGAAAAAAGGGAGGAAGTGGATCAAAGAAGACTGCATGTGTGTTCATAAACTTACTTGAGTAAGATTTCATGTGTCTTCTGATAGGTACTCCCAAGATAAATCATTCATTATTTATATTAAGAAATAAGGTTAGTAGACGGGCGAGTCAGACAATATTAGCTAAGTTGCTGGTAGAATGGATTTGGTTGCTAAATTAGGATATGATATATAAAGTATCTCTAAGGTTAGAACTTATTTGATGTGGCTTGCAAGATAGTAGGGTGATAGTTGATATACCATGGAATTTTACCTATTTTACCTATGATATATAGAGTATATTTAGAGTCTTTTATATGCATTTGGTATTGTTTTAGAGTATTTACAAGTCTAGGTACTTATTGGAAGCAATTGGAGCCTTTGGACTATTTTGGAGCACTCATGGATTACTCAGCAGAAACTCAGAGTCGGAGCCAGATTTATAAATATACCATCGATCGACGTCACACACTGTGCGTCGATCGACGGTCGAGTCGACAGTAAGATTGGTGAAGGGTTGAGAAATTACAAGTCTTTCCCATAAGTTTTATTAATTGCAAGACAAGTCCATCGCCGAAGTTTAGACTATTTATTAGGGTTTTCTATCTTTGTTTTAAAGAGCGCCTAGAAGACCTAAGAGAGAGTTGTCTTCTAAATTACACCAAAGTTTTAGAGTTTAGAGTTGGAACACATTGCTACATATATTGGAGAGAAAGATATGATCATCATTTCAAAGAAGATCTTGAACTCCTTATCTTTTTATTCAGTTTATTGTATGCAATTTATTCAGAATTTATTCATGTTCCTTATTGCTATGTCTGAGTAGTTTTCTATTAAATTTAGGGTTATTCAATGGTAGTAATGTATTGTTGATTTTATAGAATTGTTAGGGTAATCTTCTTGGTTCTTTGTTTAAGTTTCTCTTAATGCTAAGTTGAACTTGATCACCTCAATCTTAGAAATTAGGGTTCTACAGCGCAAGCGAGAACCTGGTTATAACCTGGAATCTATCTTAAATAATCTAAATAATTAGTAACAAACGAGAGTTGAATTATAAGTTTAGAGAACTCATCAAACCACGAAACCAGTATTGTTTAGAATGAGCATCGATCGATGCCATCTTATTGTCATTGATCGACGCTCAGCCGAGATGCGCAGAGTTGATCTCATAAACCCTAAGGTTTGAATTCAGAACGATGCTTAATAAAACCCTAGCAATCTATTAGTCTGCATTATCTAAACTTACCTGAGAAATTTTCTTAAGTCAAATTTATTAATTTAATCCTCACAAACCAAATCAGTCTTGAAATCGCTTTTATTGTTATTGTTATAATTCATCTAGCTTTAATTAGAAAATAATAAGTCTATTATGCAATCCTAGAGTCTCTGTATATTTGATCCCTAAGTACAACACCGAACCGCTAAATTGAGAGAGTAAAGTGGGAATATAGGGTTAATTTGAGAGTGAAATAAAAATAAAAATAAACCCCACATAAAATTTGGCGTCGTTGCTGAGGAATCTTTCTTATTGCCATTAGATTTTGTTTAGAATACTTTCTAGATTTTTACTTTATTGTTTGCTAAATTATTATTTCCATAAACCTTATGACACAGGTACGTAAAGGAGAGAATATGGATTCTGGACAGCAACCATCGATCGACGGAGCTTATATGGAATCAATCGACATTGGTCCACTAGTGTCGGGTGACACCCTTCCATTGCCATCGATCGATACCGATCAGTCGGAAGCATGTAAGTACGCCTTTACAGTTTATGATAATAAGAAATTAGTCTTGATAGAACCAATGAACAATAAAATCAACAAAGCAAGCTAACTAATTAATTATCCGGGAACTGCAATCCCAATCATATCACTAAATCTCCAAAGAATGAGGTAAAGCATGAATTGCCAATGCTCAAATACCTAAACCCCAGCAGAACCTATTCCAATAGGTCTGCGATTCCATTATTCGATAACCATGTTGGAAGCTCTGAGCTTGATATAGACTTCCTAATTATGGCACGCAAAAATCAGTTCAATGGTTTTCCCACTAAACACCAGAACGATCACATCGAGATGCTAGAAGGCATGGTGAACGACGATTCCAATCGCTGCAAGCCTTTTCCTTTCTCCCTAGAAGGTGACGCCAGGACTCAACCAAATATTAAAAGACTCAACCAAATAAGCAAATGACTTTTCTTATTCATTGAAACTTTCAAAGATACAACTTTTGGAAGGACCGTCCTTATATTCATCTTGACCATTCCATCCTTAGCATACCCTTTACCCAAGTAAACTGCATTCTTCCTAATCACGAACTTGTCAGCCTCAAGAGTCATGGAAAATCTATTCTTACTGAGCAAGGTTCCCAAAAGAAGGTTCTTCCTCATGTCAGGCATATGCTTCACATTCTACAGAGTAACTTCACATCTAGATGTCATCTTCGGAATCACCTTGACGCGGCCTTCAATCTTGGAGATTGCTTTGTTCCCCATGAATAGCTTCTCCTGAGTTTTGCTCTTCTAATAGTTGCTGAACATCGCCCTATTGGTGAAAATTTGGGTGGTGGCACCTGTATCATGGCACCATTCCTTAGGTTGTTGCTTACAACCATGTTGAACTCAGTCACCACTGCAACGAGATCCTCCTCTGTGAGATTCACTTGAGCGTTCTCATCTTTGATATTGATGCACACTTAACAGCCTTATGTCCAACTTTGTGGCCAGTAGTGACACTTCCCCTTGAGATTTTCCACATTTGATTCAGTGACTTTCTTTTTGAAGTTTGGTCCAGAAACCTTCAATGGTCCAGCATTTTTAGAAGACTTGGCAGGAGAGTAGGTGTGTTTTTTCCTTCGCCTTTCAGCTCAGTCATGTTTACACTATATATTTTATGACGACCTTTTCATCATTGTGGTTCCTGGATTCCATCTGAAGCCTCATGATCAGATCCTTAAGACAGTTTTGTGCTCTAGGTAGTTCTTCAAAGTATGATACCATGGAGGAAGATTTTATTGAAGTTGAGAGTTGTGAATGTCTCGCAAATGGAGATATTCCTTTAGCAGAAATTTCATGAAAATAAGCTGAAAAGCTTTAACTTGATCCATGATGGGCTTTAAATCCACCATTTTGAAGTTATGGAATTTCACAACCTCAAACTTCTGACAACCAACGTTTTCACCATTGTACTTCTTGTCTTGGGATCTCCTTAGCTCTTTCACCGTGGGAGTCTCACAGTAGACTCGGTATAAGGGATCAATGAGGCAACCCAAAATCCATCATTTGCGTACAGAGTCAGAATGCACCTATATTTCAACACTCCCAAGAGTGTGTTAATCATCAATCCCATGAGGGACAATAAGCTTGTCCTCTGTGAAGAATTTGTCCAACTTCAATGTTGTGAGGTAGAAAAACATCTTTTATGTCACATTTTGAAGCATTTGCCATTAAACTTGTATGGCATCAATAATTTAAAAGAATGAGATAATTATAGAGAGTTTATATGAGAATAGAGAAGAACTCAGCAAAAACATGAGAAAGAGTGATAATTTCGTGAGAGAGAGAACCATAATAATGAGAAATTGATTCCTTGCTTAATTCAGAACACATGACCTTAAACTTATAGGGGTTTGAATTTCCATATAATAATAATAAACTACACAAATACTAGAATATGAATAAACAAAGATGCAAGAGTCCAAATGGTCTTGGTTCAGGCTGGTCAGTTGAAAGCGACATGTCCTAATGTTCCCAAAGGCTGTGACCTTAACTCTACACGTGATAAAGCTTTCCCAACATTCCTTTTTCCTTAGACAAGCATACTAAAGTCTTCTGGCATTTTTCCTGAACAACTCTCCTCTTGTCTTTTCTTGCAAGTCACGTTGGGTTGCTTAGGTTGTACGGACAGCCTTAACTCCCAAGTTATCTTGAATCCTTGTTTAATCCAAATTAATTGATTTTGTCATGCTTCTTATTGCTTCGTCTCAGCACTCACTCTCCAGCTTGACCATAGAGACTGGTTCAATCTTGGAAACAATGAAGCATTCCCTCATTAAAAACTTTAGCTTGGAAAAACCACCTGAGAGAAAACTAAGCCAAGGAAAAAGAGTAGAACACCTCATGGCTAAGAGGATCAGTGAGATGAGAGATCCAAAACTCCAAGCTTTGGATGAATGAACTCACAGAACTTTGTGCTTTATGCCTTGGTGAAGATGTCGGCCAACTGATCTTCACTCCGAGTGTAGCAAGGCAATATGATTTGCTGCTCCAGAACTTGTCTGACCTTGTGGCAGTCCACCTCAATATGTTTAGTTCTCTCATGGAACACACTGTTGGGTGCTATATGAATAACCGCATGGTTGTCACAATGCATGGTGATGGGAGTTGTAGTCTCTATCCCCAAGTCTCTTAGCAGGTTCCTGATCCAAATAAGCTCAGTAGTGAGCTTCCTCATTGCTCTATATTATGCCCCAACACTTGAGAATGATACTACCTTCCAAGTCACTAAGTTGTCTCCAATGAAGGTGCCAAGTACCACGTAGTTGATCTCTTATCAACCTTATCTCCTGCTTAATCAGCATCACATTATAAAGTGATCTCAGTGCTTCCATTGCATCTCATCTAAACACCTTAACCAAGAGCTTCTCTTAAGTATCTCAAGATTTTCCACCACTTCCAGTGATGAACCTTAAGGGCTTGAATGTGCTGAATGACTTGATTCACAGAAAAACACACATCTGGTCAAGTGATAGTTAGATATATGAGCTTGCCAAACATCCTTCTTCCAATGAGGTTTTGGGTTGCCTTCCTCCAAGGTTTCCTGCCTCATTTAAAAGATCAAGTGTATACTTCCTTTGGATAAGAAAAGCCCCTCTTTGTCACTGCTAGTGATGATAAGGGTCATATACATAGACAAGAATGACAATAATCCCTTGCTTTCGGATCAGTGTGAATAGAGTGTGATTAGCCTCTAATTTGACAAAGCCTCTTCCATTGAGTGTTGTGCTCAACTTGTGATACCCGACCCTTGGTGATTGCGTCAAGCCATAGATTGCGTTCTTTAATCTCAATAACGTTCCTGGTTTGACCATGTTTTCTAGGCTAGGTGGTGGTCGCATATACACTTCATCTTCCAACTCTCGTTGAGGGAAAAGCATTCTTAACTTCCATGTGCCATAGATCCCATTCTAGGTTTACAGAAAGTGAGAGGGCAATCCTTATTGTGTTTAGCTTGGCCACTGGTGCAAAAGTATCAATGTTGTCATTTTCATATGTCTGAGTGAATCCCCTTGCAACAAGCCTTGTATTTTTTCTTTTGGTTTTCCATTAGCCAGATACTTGATGGTGAAGATCCATCTACTTGTTACAGCCTTTTTTCCTTTGGGAAGTTCAACTTCATACAATGTATCATTTTCTATCATCGCATCAGTCTCATTCCCAACCGACTCTCTCCACTCTTCATGTTCCATAGCCTCCTCATAGGACCTTGGTATCCCTTCATGATCCAATTCATTGATGAAGACTTGATGTTCTTCTGGATCCTGAGTGAGAGAACATATTGCACTGACTGGATGAGCTACTGCCTTAGCATTGAAGTACACTCTTGTGTTGATCTAGTTTGATGCATGTTTCTTGATCCTTGTAATTCTTCTTAGTGATTGAACCTAGTCTGCCTCTTCTTTTTCATCAACTTGAGTAGGTTCAGGTTCAGTTTTTTGTTCTTCAACACCATTCTGATCATGAACTTCTAAACCATCTTTAAATCCTAGTTGTTCTCTATTACCCCCTTCAGGATCAGGATGAGTGATTCCTTCATATTCTTGTTCAGTCTCTTGATTAGGGGGAGCTTCTCTGGTGGTCTTCTTTGGTTTTTGTGAGACTGATTGTAAGACTTTCCATGATAATTCTCAAGTTATTGGCCTTATCTGATGCTTGAGATAGATCTTTGAATTCGTCTCATTTCTTCTCAGAATAGAACCCTTCGCCTTCCATAAACTTCACATCTCTGGATACAAGTATTCTTCTTGTTTCAGGATTGTAGCACTTGTATCCCTTCTGTGTAGATGAGTAGCCAATGAACATGCACTTCATGTTATTTGCATCTAGCTTGTTTCTTTGCTTTCCTGCTATCAACAGAAAGCAGGCGCATCCAAACACTTTGAAGTGGTGAATAGATGGTCTGGTTTGGTTCAATACTTCATTAGGAGAGATATTCTTCAGCACCTAGTAGGTAACTAGTTGATTAATAACATGTTGTTACCACAACATCACTCCAAAATCTCTTAGGAACATTTGTATGGCACATCATTGATCTAGCCACCTCCATCAGATGCTTATTTTTCCTTTTAGCTACTTCATTTTGTTGAGGAGTATAAGGGCAGCTTGTTTGATGAACTATGCAATGTTTTTTTGGATGATTCTTGAATGCATGGCTTGT
Source organism: Moricandia arvensis (assembly GCA_905132765.1). Taxonomy (NCBI): domain Eukaryota; kingdom Viridiplantae; phylum Streptophyta; class Magnoliopsida; order Brassicales; family Brassicaceae; genus Moricandia; species Moricandia arvensis. Next base: position 44,089 of record CAJHQP010004006.1, on the reverse strand, counting down.
ATATTCTCTTCCATTGTCGGACCTAAGTACCTTCACATTAGCCTTAAAGTGGTTAGTGACATAAGCTTCAAAGTTTATAGAAACATCTAACACACGATCCTTAGAAGGCAGCAAAGTGATCTAAGTGTATTTTGATTTTTCATCTATAAAGGTGACAAAATACTTATGGTTGTCTCTAGACAAACAAGGCGAGGCCCAAACATCAGAGTGAACTAAGTCAAAGCATTTCACATAAATAGTTTCTGATGTTGGAAAAAAACATATTTGCAATGATTTCCTAAAGATGCATGCTTCACATTCTAAGTGATTAAATGACATATTAGGCATAATGATATCTAGTGCACGAGTGTGAGGATGACCTAATCTAGCATGCCAAGTAGTGCTATCACATATAGATGAGTTATTGATCATGCATAAATGAGAAAGAGTAGAGGGTTTAGAAAGCTTAGTCTTTTGGAGATGATATAAATCACCCTGACTTGTTCCTTCACCAATCACCTTCCATATCTTAAGGTACTGAAACTCAACATCATTAGGTCTAAAAACCACCTGACAATTCAGGTCAACCATAACCTTTTTCACCGAAAGAATATTAGAGGCAAAACTAGGCATATAAAAGGCAGTGGACACTCTATCAAACACTTTAAGGTTCCATATTCTTTCTATCTTCACCTTATCTCCATTGGCTATTGTTACATTCCCTAAGGCATGCCTAATATCACTAATAATATTCCTATCACGAATCATATGATGACTAGTTCCTGGATCTATTATGATTGGCCTAGAGATAAGGGAATGTGCACCAGGCTTCTTTGTAGAGATGATGGCCTTTGCTGCCTTGATTAGTGGCTCAATCGCACTCATTCTAATAGGACTATCGTTGATCACTGCCTTGTTCCAAGTTTTTCTTCCAGTGGAATCACTAGTAATAGCTGAGTATATAGATGTAACTTCAAGCGCCACTTCAGGATATGGAGATTCATCCCTCATGAGTTTAATTTCACCAGACTTGAGAGTAAACAAGCTTGTTTGGTTTCTCTTACTGACATGTCATTTATTGGTCTTTTTGTGTCCTGGTAACAGCACCATCCTTCCATTCTTGCTGCGCATATTCTTGAGAGTTGGCTTCCTTTCCTTTGTATAGAGAGTATGTGATATTTGTTCCCTTTGAACAAGAGCACACACGCCATCTAAGTAAAATCTTGTCTTCCCTTAGAACATGCTTGATCAACTGGCTGTAGGATGGACTTAGATTTAGGAGAAGGCTAAAGATCTTGTCTTGTTCATACCTCTCTATTATGACATATGAATCAATAGAGAAATGCCTCAGTGTATCAAGCTCTGCCCACAAGCTTCTGAACTTACCAAAGTATTGACTAAAATCCACCTCTTTCTAGCTCAAGTTGTTGAAAATCTTGTTGACTTCAAATACTCTGCTCAGGTTGGAGAGATTCCCATAAACAATTTTAAGACTCTCCCATAGATCCTTGGCAGTTTCACAATGTGAGTAAGACTCCAATATTGATTCTGAGAGAGAGTTGTGAATGATCTCAAGCGCTAGCTGGTCTTCTAGAACCCACTTGTCTTCATTCTTCAGGCCACACGCCTAAATCTCCTCTTGAGTCATCCTCTTTGCAGCTTCAGCCTTTATGATGTGGTTGTCCCAAAGTCCATGACTTCCTAAAGTAACTCTGGCCACTCTTGACCATAGCACGTAGTTAGAACCCTCAAGGGTTACTGGAATAAGACTCCTTATCTTCATTTCCAGGACTGGTTTTCTTTTATCCACTGGACAAAACTATGGACTGGCGGATAAAAGATGAAGAGTTCATGAATTTGTAGATTATAATTTTTGAAATTGAAAGAGAGCTTAAGAACTCAGATAAGATGTATTTATTGAAATAATAGATTATCAGAGATTTTGAAACAGGACAAAGAGAAAACCGAGTGAAGAACATATTTTAGAACAAAGTGAGTGAAAAGGGTTCTGATTTGTGGAATTTGATTTAGAATAGGATCTCAAGAGTTTAATTCTCTGATACCATGAAAAAATGATACAATTATAGAGAGTTTACGTGAAAATAAAGAAGAACTCAACAAGAACATAAGAGAGAGTGATAATTTCTTGAGAGAGAGAATAGTAGAGAGATGAACTTGTTCTTTGCTTAATTTAGAACATGTGGTCTTACACTTATAGGGGTTTGAATTTCCCTACAATAATAACAAACTACACAGATACTAGAAAATGAATAAACAAAGATGAAAGAGTCCAAATGGTCTTAGTTCAGGATGGTTAGTTGAAAGCGACATGTCCTAACTTTCCTAAAGGTTGTGGCCTTAACTCCACACGTGATAAAGCTTTCCCAACATTCCTTTTGTCTTAGACAAGCATATTAAAGTCTTCTGGTATTGTTTCTGAACAACTCTTCTCTTTTCTTGCAAATCACGTTGGGTTGCTTAGGTTGTACAGATAGCCTTGACTCCCAGGTTATCTTGAATCTTTGTTTAATCCAAACCAACTGATTCTCTCATGCTTCTTATTGCTTCATCTCAACATCCTTGAGTGATTGTACCAGGTATGGCTGGAAGAGTTGGAACTACAACTGAATCATTTGTGGTGGCGTTAATTGAGTCCACTTGATACATACCAGCACCAAACAGGCTACGATGCATGGTTTCATCGGCAACATTACACAATGCATCAAATAGTACTTGTGATTGCTACAGAGGTTTGTTGATGTTGTTCCAGCAGTTGTAGTTGCATCTGTTTAAGCACTATTCAGTGGAGTTTAATCATCAATGATGTTGTTATCGTTCGCCATTTTTATGGGGGAAAAAAAGCAAATGAAATAGTGTAGACATATTTATACAACTCCAAAAAGTTTGAGTTGGCCAGTGTAGAATTTTGTTCCTCTTCTCATTCATTTAAACATTTAAGACTACTAATGGGTTATTTCTTATCACAAATTTTCAATTATTTCTATAAGCTATGGGCTTTAAATAATTGACCGAACAATTATGATTCTACCACATAAGTGAGAAAATTTGTTACATATTTCTATTGCACGGTTAATAATAACCAGTTATCTAGTGTTATTATTTATATGTAGAATGGAATGGTTTGAGTAAGGATTCATAAAGCTTCTAAACTAGGAGGTCTAGGTTTTGAATTCCAGAAAAAATGCGAAATTATGCAAATTAATGAAGAAAAAGCTTACAAGAGATATGCAGCATGGCTAAGAAGTACTATCAAGGGTGGATCCGATAGGGGCGGCTCAGGTGATGCAGTCAGACGTGAATCCTCATAAGGCAAATATAATTATCGACTACATAATCATTTGTAATATTTCTCATATTTGTAATAACATAATTATTCAGCGTTAAAAAGTGTTATTAATTATATTAAACTGATTAAAATATTTTGTAAATATTTAATATTTTATTTGTTTAACTTTTATATATCCCATGTATTTATGGAGGAAATATTGTTGACTAAAATGCCTTTAATGAAATCTAGTGTTATTGGGACATGAATTCTATTTATTTCTACACATAAAGCTAAACATTAAAAATATTATATGTATCCATGAAGTTTTCAAAATACATGTGATAAAAACTATAATTATTCTTACCAAATATCTATTAAACTTTCAATCCAAATTATATTTCCAAACTTGAGTTTTACATTTTTGAATATATAATTATATTTTGTGTACTTATATTTTGAATCTATAATTATATTTATATATTATTCATACATTAAATTTTATATAATTTCATTTTTAATATAAAATTATATTTCTATTGTTTTACCATTAATTATTAAAAACTAAAAAAACATAGTACGGTTAAATTTGTTAATATAATATTCATCTTATCATATTAATATAATTTTCCTGTATCATTATTACTTTTCTTTTAACAAAAGAAATTTTTTGAAAAAAAAGTAACCATGCTATATAATTTAAAATAATACTAAATTATATATTTATTACTTTATAAAAGGAATGACAAAAAAGAGTTGATGCAAATTCATAAAAAAATCTATACCAATATCAGAATACTTATGATCAAATTTTATAAGTCAATGAATATATAGTTTCAAAATTCACATAACCCCCCCCCCCCCCTTTCAGTTAAGATACTAGAAAAATTAACGGTATAATTCGTAATATACAAATAGAAAATCTATAAATTAATAATTGATAAATTAATAAACATCATAAATTAATAAATTCCTTCAGTCCTAAGTTTGGTTGATTCAAAATATGACACAAATTAATAAAATAATAAGATAATAATTTTTTGAAAATCCTATGTAAATATATGGTCCCATCAAAATTATAAATTAATAATTTATATGTATATACATTTTCTACATGTAAAAACCAATCGTTATATTGTTTTTTATATTCACAATAGAATTATCTATATATTTCGGAAAAAATCATAAATTGTGATGAGATTAAGATTATATATAAAAGATATTTAAATTCAATGAGACTTATTTTATATACATAAAATAATATAATAAAACTAATATAAATGTCAAATTTCAAAAATTTAAATAGTGTATATACACTAAAATCAAATATATTTTTTCCTTATTTTAGAAACACACACACACACACACACACACATATATATATACATATATCGTAAATTAATAAATCTATAAATTAATAAAATTCCAACATTATAAATTTATAGGATTTTTTTGTAGGGAAAAATCCTTAAAATACACGGATTAGTTTTCATTTGCTAATAAATACACTAACTATTTTAGATCTTCGTTTAATACACGAACTAATTTGTGTTTCATATTAAATACACAAACTTTCTAAATTTGCAAATTTTACACACTTTTTTAAACAGCATCAACTACATTTAATGGAAATTACGACGGTGTTATTGTTTAACTAAACACATGTTTAACTTGCATAAAGAAAATTCCTTAAAAACACAAACTAATTTTCATTTGCTAATAAATACACTAACTATTTTTGATCCCCGTTTAATACAGGAACTAATTTTTGTTTCCCATTAAATACACAAACTTTTAAATTTGCACATTTTACACATCGATTTAGAAGACGTCAGTTATGTTTAACAGATATGTGGTGAAACTGTGAAAAGCATGCTCACTCTCAGTTAAAAACTTCTCAAATTGATTGAACCCTAATTCAAGTTAGTTTTAATTCGAGTTTGGCACCATAATCTGTTCCGGCCTCTTTTATTCTCCAAATTTTGTTCTTTTTCTTTTTTTCACTTTAATTTCCCTTTATGTTGTTTCAAAGTGAAGTCGATTTTAAACAATTTTCTTTGTTCTTTTTCACGACATGGAAATCGACTTCACTTCGAAACGATATAAAGGGAACTAAAGTGAAGAAGAAAAAAAGGAACAAAATTTGTAGAATAAAAGAGGTTATAACAAGTTACGGTGTCAGTGTTACCAAAAAAAAAAAACAAGTTACGGTGTCAAACTCTAATTAAGACTAATTTGAATTAGGGTTCAATGGATTTGAGAGGTTTTGACTGAGAGTGAGCGGTGCTTTTCACAGTTTCGCCACATCATCTTTTGTTAAATATAGTTGACATCGTCTAAATCGATGTGTAAAATGCGTAAATTTAAAATTTTATGTATTTAATGGGAAACAAAAACTAGTTTGTGTATTAAACAAAGATCTAAAATAGTTAGTGTATTTATTAGCAAATGAAAATTAGTTCGTGTATTTTAAGGAATTGTTTACGTAAGTTAACTGCGTGTTTAATTGAACAATAACGTCGTCGCCACTTTCGTTAAATGTAGTTGACGCAGTCTAAAAAAGTGTGTAAAAATCTGCAAATTTCAAAAGTTTATGTATTTAATAGGCAACACAAATTAGTTCGTGTGTTAAATGGGATTCAAAATAGTTCGTCTATTTTATTAACAAACGAAAATTAGTCCGTGTATTTTTAAGGATTTTTCCCTTTATTGTTTTATTAAGATAGATAGTTCTGTTTTTTTTAAATACAAAATAAAATTAATCTTCCCCAAGAGACTGCAGTGAGTATCTTATTGATGTCGATGCCCTAAGCTGGGTTTGAACGTTTGGGTATCAAATCGGGTTATGAAATTTAACACCACTCAGGTATTTCTAAAGTTTGTTCTTGACACAGTTTGGGTTCGTTGGGTTTGATTCGAATAGAATAAAACATTCGAAAACCCAGTTGAACTCTTTTAAATTAAGGTTCCCTTTTGATATGAGTTTTCATTTGTTTGGTTCTATTCTCTAGGACACCAGTCTCTCGACTGAGAGGAACCCAAATACTTGTATGAGACTTAAAGTATTCTCGTTAGTCCACAAACTCAGAAAGTTTGAATAGTTTGTTTTAACAAAAGGATTAGTGAGATGGTTTAGAATTGGTCGTGAAGAGAAAGGAGACATAAATAAGTTAATACAATTAACTAACAAATCTATAAATGCATGAAACGTTAATTGAACTTTGAAAATAAATCAGCATAATTTAAACTTCAGAAGTAAATTTATTTTATAATCAAACTTCAAATGTAGTTGTCAAAACATAAAATCCTCAAAAAATAACCAAGTGTTCTAAACTCAATCAAAAACCAGACCTTCAACATTCAAATGCAATCTCGAAACCCAAACTTATAAATTCTTACTCTAGCACACTCTCAAACTCTGAAAAAAGGAAAGACAAAGATATAAATAATCCATATAAAGTACACAAACAAATACAATAGAAGAACAATAAAGCCCTGTGGATTTAAGCCGAACTAAACCAAACCAAAAAAATTTGGTTTTCGGTTCACTTTTGGTTTTAAGTTCGATTCGGTGTAAAATGCTTTGAAAATCAATTTGGTTACCAGTTCAGTTTGGTGTGAAATAGGGGTGGGCAAAAAACTCCAACCGAACCGAACCAAGCGATTCAACTCAACCGAAGTTAAATCAAACCAAACCAAATCGTGTTTTTTACATAACCCAATTGGTTCATGTTTTATTCAACCCGAATTGTTTGGTTTGGACTGGTTTTAAATCGAACCAAACCAATAACCCAATATGTTTTTATCTATTATAAATTATATATATATATATATGTATATGTATATTAACATATTATGAATTTTTTAGTTAAGGTTCCGTGTTTTTTCTTAACTTCTATATTTTTGAAGTTATTGCACAAATAATATATATATATATTCTCTAGTTCTAATCTTAATATGTAATAATACCTAAAGATTGTATCAAAACAAAACATAAAAACTGTTAATCGTCTAAAGTTTTATCGCCGTTATCTCGTAAATTATTTAATTTCTATGTCTAAATGTAATATTATCTAACATAAATTCTTATATGATCAATAAAGATCAAAGGTAGATGTAAATAGTCTTTTAGTAAGTTAATTAAACCAAACTGAACTAAGCCGAACCAAGTTAAATCTAAACCAAACCCAAACCAAAGCTACTTTGGTTTTGACTGGGTTGAGTTTTATAAAACTCAAATTAACTAAACCAAACAAAACTCGAAATTAAACCGATATACTCACCCCTAGTGTGTAATGCTTTTGAGAATCATTTTGATTAAACTTGGGTAATATTGGTTAAACTCAGTTAATTTAGGCATTTCATATATCAATATGGTTTGGGACAATTATTTTGGCTTATGTTAGTTTGGGTAGGGCTTTTAGATTCTATTTTGGTATGCATCAGGTCGGTTTGGATAGTAAAATTAGAAACCGTTTAATACCCAAAAAAATATGGTCATGTTTAATTCCAGTTCGGTTGTTTTGGATAATTCATGTAAAATATCGGCTATTTCGGATAAACAAATAGAATAATTCGAATATTTCAGATAGAATCTCGGATAATTCAGATTATTTTGGATATTTAGATAAGAATATCTAGATAATTTTGGGAAATTTTAAGTAGTTCGGATCGTTTTTGAAAATTTGGCTTTTCCAAATACTTTGGATACTTAGAATCTTTTAAATTGTACATATATTTATTATGTTATATGTATTTATAATATTTTTTTTCCAAATACCTTTGATACTTTGAATCTTTTAAATTGTATATATATTTGGTTATGTTATATATATATATATATACACTAGTGTACCCGTTAAGTTTTTGGTTCAGTACTAGTCCATTTATTTTAAATATAAAAATATAAACACTATTCAGATATTTAAGGGTTTTTGTCTAATTCTCACTTCGACTATAGGTTCCAACGCAGTTCCAGTTTGGTTAGGCTAAGTGATGTATATTACCCTATACAACCACATCTGGCCGCCCTAGCTCAGAAGACGTTATGGACAGCAACAATAGAATTTTCTTGCACAAGTTTCATTCACAAGTTTACAGTTTGAAGAAATGTGTGACAAGAGGCTGAGTAATCAATAACACAAAGTTTACAGAACACATTATATATACAAACTCAAAAAACCTATGATTTCAAATCTATTGTCATTCACTTGAATTACGCAAGCTGACACAAATGCAGATACATATGGCATTCGTGCATTGAAAGGGTGAGAAGAATCTATGTCTTATTCTTAGTTCTAACAACCATCTTGTCTGAAGTAGTATGCTGTTATTGCCTTCAGCTTCCCATTTAAGTAGTTCTTTTCTACCTGAACACATTGGAGATTGCCTGTTAGACATATGTTACTAAGAGCTGAAAAATTCTGCCATATATGTACCAAATAACATATATTCTTCTTCAATGTAACCAGAATCATGCTCAGAATCCATATTGGAATGCCTTTCTAAAACAAAACAAAAAAAATAATCTGAAAAAGCTATAAGAAAAAAAAGACTTGCCTCAAGTGACCATGGAGGAGATGTTGATAAGGCTAGCTCTGCCAATTGGTTAATATCAACATTTCTAGGAAGAAACATAATGACAGTCGGTGCGATGTTCATGGCCGCAGTAAATAGAGCGTCTCTGCATTATTGAAGGTACAGTGAGGAAATATTACTTATCATGGAAAGAGATTAAGATCTCAAAAAACCACATAGTATATAATAACCAAGAGATATACCCATCACGAGGTCTCAACATTGTCTTCATGTCATACGTATTCACTTTAAGATAATCAGGGCCTCCCCATGGAGGCGATAGGAACACAGTGCCTGCCTGCACAAAGTACAAGTTATGAGCCAAGTCAAAGAAAAACCTACAGATAAATGAGAAGAGTTGAAAAAAGAAACCTTCAAGTTATGAGCCAAATCAAAGAAGTCTCCCTTCACAAAGTCGATTTTATCAGCAACACCATATATGGCAGCATTATGCTTTGCTAAAGCAAGTTTATTTGGATCCAGATCAATTGCAATCACATAATGACTCCTGAAATGGCACAACACATCAGAGGATGAGGGTAAGAGAAATCTTTGTGAAATTCATAGATTCACTGTTAAAAAGTGTATCATGTTACCTTGAAGCGAACTGAATAGCATTTCCACCAACTCCTGTAAAACAGTCAATGACTACGCCTCCATTACAGCGTGTGGAATGATGCTTAGCTATAGCTTCAGGAGTGACAGAAAACCATCCTTCCTCATCCATTTTGATGCCTTCATCAAATCTGGAGAATAGGAGATATCGTTGGCACCAATACTTACCAAGGACATCAGAATATTCGTCAACTACACCTGCTCACAGAAGAATCTAAGATTTTTCACAACCGACCAGATGGAGGTATAACGATTCAGAGCTGTATGTATACAAACCTGTGTTCGAACAAGAGAATATCTTCTTGGCTCGAGTTCTTCTTGTCTTCTTTTTAGCCTTCTTAATTGATTCTACAGCAGATGTGCCGTTTCCGTCTTCTTCCAGAGTAGTAATATCCAGAAGTTGATCCCCAATGGAAGTTTCTTGGTATGTATCAATCAAACTGGAAACAAATAAAATGTCAGAGGGCTGCTGTTAAAGAGAAGAGACACAACCAACAACACTCTTAAACTAAAAGTTTTAACAAAACAACTCTTCTTGTAGTCATGCCTCAGTATTGCAACACAAATTTGCATATCGATGCTAGTACACTCAGTCAGAGTGAGACATACCAATTGGTGATTAAATGTCTAAGACTAAAAAGACCACATTATGTTGAACTGTAATACCTGCTAACTTCCTCTAGGGTTTTTGTTTCACATTGGCGTTGACAAACTCCACCAAGATCATCAGAGCATTCAGGGGGAATATCATCCACAGGTACACTTCCAAGCAAGTCGTCAGGCTGCTTCTCTGTTGCCTTTTATCCAGAAACAAAACAGTAAATAAACAAAATCTCCTGAAATTTCGCAAGGAAGATATATAAAAAGGTAGGCCTCCTCCATCTCATTAACCTCTATAGCAAACTCGTTCAAGTTATGGGTTTCATTGCTATAAGCTAGATGCTCCATCCCAAGAGGTGGCTGCCATGTAGACTCTTGTGTCATAACGTTGTAAAAATAACTTCGTTCATAGAAAGAATCCCAGTAAACTTTCCATTCACTACAGCTCTGAGAATATGTTGCCTCTGATGTCAACAAAGAATCTCTATCTCCATCTCCCAAGCAAACAACTTGATTGTTTTCCTCTACTAGAGTTCTTTGAACACAATCGTTTTCCACACAAGGTCCATCAACCACCTCTTCATGATCTGAAAAGCAATCAGACACCACCAAACTCAGAGGGGATGCAACATCAACATTAACCTGGCCGGATCGATCCTTGATTCTTTTCTTTTGGTGAATAGACCTTGTTCTGTTCTTCCACTGCATGACATTGTTGAATTCTTCAGCATGTAAAAGCAAACTTAACTTTCTGAGAAATGGATTAGAGACAAAGCTACCTCCTTATTTTGTCTGAAAAGCAACAGGAAGACCCAGCGATTTCATCTCTTGTATCAATCCCATTTCCTCAGACCTGTTTTCTTTACCAGAAAACAAAAAAATTAAAAACTTCAATCACCAATCACTGAAGAGACTAAAAGTAAACTCAATAAGGTAAGAGTAAAGACATACTACTGTGTTCATGGAAGATAGGAACCAAACTAGTATCTGTCGACCCATCTTCCCTGAGTATTGAGAGAGATATAGTCAGAAGATAGAGAAAAAGCTCGGAGTGTGAAGAGAGAGAGAGAGATATACCATAGATGGATTTGAGTAAGCTTGAAGAGAGAGCCCAGAGCTTTGACTGATGCACCTTCTTCTTCTTCTTGGCTTCCGACCAAGCCCATTCTTTCAGGAACAGGTGTGGAAAACCCTAACTCTATTTAAGTATCAAACCCTCTTCTCCGAGAGGTCGAAGGGGGAAATAGTGCAAATCAGAGGTCAGCGAAACCGCCGCTTGAGCTAATTTAAGAGACTCCTTTGAGTTTGAGGGAACCGAAAACGGCACGTTTTAGAGTTGTGTTTTCTTTTCCATCGTATTATTATTTTCCCTCTAAATGTCTCTTATTTATTGATTGAGAACCATTGCAAATTCTTAGAAAATAGGTTTATCACGTCATCATAAATTTGACTCTTGGAATTCTTAAAAAATAGGTTTATCCATCTAAATATCTATTATATTTTTTATTAAACTTAATATTAAATTAACTGATAATGTACAAAGAATATTTTTCATTTTTTCTTAAATAAAAATCTCATAACTACCTAATATGATTAACATATATATATAATTAATAATTTTAAATAATAAAGATTTGAAAACAATTTTTGTATCCTTCATTATTTTTGTTTAGCTTAAAATTATTAAAATAAGTTAAATAATAAGATTGACCATATAATAAAAAAATTAAATTTATCTTATATCTTATATTTTGAAATCTCTAAAACGACCTCAAATTAATAAAACTGTTAAAAGTTTCACATTTTTTGATCGAGAGTTTTATATTTTGTTATAATACTAAGGAAAATTTCTCAAATATTTTTTAAGTTTTTGTCACAAAATAAACTTCAACGAAAAAATGACCAAAATAGACTTTTTTATTTTAAAAATTTTAGTATTTTTTACTTTTAAACATCACCTCTAAACTCTATCTCATAACTCTAAAACCTAAATCTAAATTAGTTAACCCAAATAATATAAAAGTATATTTACATCCTTTAATAAATTTTATTTTGGTCATTTTTTCTTTGAAATCTATTTTGGTGATAAAATTTTTTTAGATCTATCTTAGGGTATTCTTCTAATATAAAAATTATCATAAAACCATATGAATATAAAATCTCATTTAAAAAATATTCAGTTTAATATATATATATATATATATATATATATATATATATATATATATATATATATATATATATATATATATATGATATCGTTTAAATTAAACTATATATCATATAAAATACATAAATATGTTAATTTCAAAATTTGCATTTAAAAGTATTGAGATCTTAATATGTTAATTTTGAAATTTGCATTGAATTTTTAAAAGTAACTTTAAATTACTAAAACTATTAAGAATCTCACATTGAATTTTTTTTGATTAATGGTTTTGAATCTTTTCTTACAGCAATTATAAAAATGTTAATAAAATCATATGAGTATGAAGCTTTAATTAATAAATATTCTTATTAAAATATAATATATATCTATTTCAATATCATTTAAATTTAATTATATACCATACGTAATAAATAAAATGATTTTTTATTTGTTTACCAATAAAAATTATCATAAATAAATATTAACCATTGTTTTGATTATGTGTTTACTCCAATTTAATTATATAGATAGCAGTTATTCACTTCTTTATTATTCAATATATTTATTATTTTATAATACATAAATAAATATGAAATAAATAATAATACATAATTAATTTGTATACATAATGTTCATTCTGCGCGGATCTTAGGATACTATTTATTTTGTATACAAAATATGTAGGAAATGCATATAGCACAGTTGGTAACATACTCATATTGAACCTTTTCTCACTAGGAGTTCAATGGTTACTTTGACCCCTTAGCTAAAGTTTTACAAAGGCCAAAAAAAAAACAAGAACTAAACCAGCTAAAGGACGATATTCCCTGGAAACAAGATCCGTGGAACATGTAAATATTTCCCGGAAAAAAATTCAGTAAAGGGAACCTAATAAATCAAACTAAATATAAAGCTGAAACAGACACGATTAGTCTGAAAAAAAAAAGAAACTTTCCCAACATAAACATTTGTACTCGGGGAAAACTCCAAAACCAGAAAAGAAGCAACCACCAAATGAACATCTTAGTGAACACATTTACATGTTGATGTAAGAAAGGCTTGAAACTAAACGATAACAAGAAAACAAGGACTACTGTACAAGAGCCAATTTGAGCAAGAGATTATAAGAGCAGCCTCATTAGCAGGGCCGGCCCTGAAAATTCGGAAGCTCGAAACAAAATAAAAAAATGAGCTCTATATTTTACTTTATAAAAATATCCCAGAAACCAAATTCATAAATATAGTTTCATATATAAATTACTAAACCATTGATAAAACATAAGTTTCCATACCAAAAAATTAAACAGATAGGAAACATAAGTCTTCTTCAACCAAGTGGTCTTGGCCAACTGGTAAAGGGGCTCGGCTGGAGTTTCCGTCCTAGGTTCAATTCTCATTGGCCACTCATAGACGCCTTAAGTGGCAAGAAAACTCGAATTTCTATGAGTCTCGTGGTGATTAGTTTTTGAGCCTAGAAAGACTTTGGGATTCACCACGGTTATCAAAAAAAAAAAAAAAGTGCAAGAGTTCGGGAAGAAAAGGAAAAAAGAGAAACATGTTTTCCATTTTTTTTCAACTTTGTAGATTTTTATTCTTTTTGATTTATTGGGTTATTGCATTAATGTGTTATTTGGCTCATTCAAAAGAATTTTGGTTGTTAACCAGGTGATCTCTCATTTTAATTTTTAAACTAAATTTTGACTCGCGCTTGGAAAGCGCGGATATGTTTTCTTGATCATTTTGGATAAAATATGGATGAATCTATAACTTTTTATTAGAAAACAAATAAATTTAAAGTTGTTTTATTATGATGTTGAGTCTCAAAACATCATTTTATATTCGATCCAAACCAGTTCTCGAATAAATAGACCCGTAGGTCCGTATATAATATATATAGCATATTTAACATATATAATTTACTAATCTCCTAAATTTATCTAAAATTATATATAAATATAAATATATGAGAATTGAAATAATATAATTTATCTATTTAGATTTGTCTTATATTATTTTAAAATGATTTTTAATATGTTATAAATGGACATAATTTCTAATAAAAGATATATATATATATATATATATAGTATTTTGTTGAGGAAAATAATTTTGTTATGAAAAATTCCAAAAATTTTATAGATATGTTAAGTTAAATAATTGTATACATATTATATAATATAGCAATATATCAACTTTCTAATTTTGATTTCATGAGTTTCTATATAAAAAATTTGAATAATTGCTCGGTTTTCTGCAATTTTTCCATTCTACAATTGTAAATGTTTTATCAATAAAATTTGTTAAGATATTTTTTTAAAACATATTTATAATATCAATTTTACATAATGAATATTCATTTCAAAAATTTTAAACTTAGTAAATTTTCCATTATTATTTTTAATAAAAACATAGATATTGTTTAGTTTAGTATTTATAAAAATACTCTAAACTGCAAAATTAGATTATTCTCTAAAATTATTATATAAAATTTATATTGGATACATTTTTTGGAAATCGCTGTAAATAATTGTTATGATAGTAAATACAATGGTACATTTTAAAAATAAAATAATAATGGAGAGAAATTATACATAATTAATTGTCTTTTTAGTTTTGGAATATTTCTTAAATTAATTGTTTGATTCATATTAATTAATTATGGTATTCAAATAAGGGAGTGACATTCTTTGTTAATAACTACAAAAGGCAATGGAATAATCCGGACCTACAACAAATGTTTCAACGGGCTTGGCCCATAACCGACCCTACTCATTGGTAGATCCCAATGTAAAGTTCTTAAAATTTTAGAGTTAATATTTTTATTTAGTAAAAAAATTGTCCAATGAAAAGAAGTTATGTGGTGTGGAAGGGTTCAAAAATGTTAGAGATAATACATATGCTAAAAAGTGTATCGGATTCTCTCTCTTGGAGTGTTTAAAAAAATATTTCAAGAAAAAAGATTATCTCTCTTGTTTTTTGTTTTTTTCAGTTTTATATTCTAAAAAATCTGTCAAGGTATTTCTTGAGATATCATTGATGGAAGCTTCTCTAAGATCTCCAACTAAGAATCCCGATCACTCCTAAATGTTCCGAACAAAAACAAAAGTAGAGTTGAAGAAAGAAGAAGACTATTGTCAGCCAAAAGCATATATACTACACCAAGAAACTACATTGCACCATCAAAAGATCATGATATAAACACACAACTGAACAAAAATTCTCCAACCACACCTAGCAGTGGTACCAAAACTAAAACCATCTCCAGACCAACCCGACCACGAGATAGGCACAACAATAAGGACATAATCACCAAATTTTTAAACTGCTCTAGAAATACCTAGCTACTCCTACTCAATCCCACAATATATAACCCCTCAAAGGTCCTTCTGCCAACATGTAGGCCACCACTGGAAATGAGTGAATGGAGCAAAGATTAATGAACAAATGCGGCCATCTAAATTGGGTTGGAAAATTCCAGCCCGCGTCATAGTAGCTTCAGTGAAGAACTTTCATCTGGTGGTTGCGGCAGCTAGTAGTGTAGATGCGGAATTGTCACTGGAGTGGCATAACAAGCGGATAATATTGCAGTTTGGGAGAGTTGGGAAAGATATGTTTATGATGGATTATGGATACCCCATCACAGCTTTATTGCCTTTTTCATTTGTTTGAGCAGCTTCGAAAATAGAATTTCTTGTGAATAGTTAATCAACACTCATCGTTGTGGTTTCTTTTTAAAAGAGTATTATCTAGGGGTCTTATTATTTTGGTATTCTATTTAATATTGTCCATATACATAATTTTCAAAAAGATAATTGTAACAACTCGTTCCCAAAATAATGATTTGTTATTGTTAGCATAATGATTACACCTGTAATGAGTGAAACATGGGAGGATTTCATATACGATGGATTGAAAATAAGATCCATCTAATCTATTAAAACAAAAGTACAAATAGGAAATAATCTTTACTTTTACCTAAATTTACAAGGAATGTCACTGATATTATCTATATATCTTAACATCTAAACATTAATTCTTAACAAGAAAAATATATCTCGCTAGGCCCATTAACAACTTTTGTTATTGGATTGAAGACTTCATAAAAAAAAATGTATATGTGTTTCCAAATTTTTAAATAAAAACATAATTATACATATATATAGCATTAAATTAGTTTTATTTTTTATTCATATTCATATAAGCTACCAACTATATTTGAACTATAAAAAGATAATAATGTTAATAATTTCCGGTTATAATCTGAACTTATTCATTTACAATAAAAAACCATGTACTTTCTATAATAATTTAATGATTAAAATATATACTAATATTTATTATAAATGGTTATATATACAAACAAATACAATGTATTATTTATTTTACGATATATTCTAATAAGATAACTTATGTAATTTATAAATTTAAAATTTAAAATTTTAATCATCATATAATATATATACACAGTTAGGTCTAGGACGTATCGAATATTCGGGTATTGTAGGATATACGGATTCAGATATGCATTCGTCGAATTCATAAATTGTTATCCGAATTCGGATATTCGGGGTTACGATATTCGAACTAAAGTCTGAATACATGCAGATATTCGGACCAGTTTTTTTAATTAAAATAAATCAAAAACTAAATATTAACATCTATTTAAAATTTTATTTAAAAAAACTTAAAATCATTAAAATTAATAAAATTAAAATTTTAGTTATTTTATATAGAAGTTATATATATACATAGATAACTGTAATTAAATTTTAAATATTTAATATCCAGATCCGGAATCTAGACCTATAATTTTACTATCAGAATTTGTACTTGGATCAGTCGAATCCGTAAATCACTATCAGGATCCCAAATATTCCGTTATTCGAAGCGGATGAGAATCCCGGATCGGATTAAAATATAGAATATTAAATTCTAGTCTTATATACAATTAATATCAAACAAATTTCTTATAATATTTTACATTCATAAAAGTAACAACCGCGCGGGCGCGCGTGTCAAAGGCTAGTTTCAATAAAAAATT
The DNA here is from genome assembly GCA_905132765.1 of Moricandia arvensis. Lineage (NCBI taxonomy): Eukaryota > Viridiplantae > Streptophyta > Magnoliopsida > Brassicales > Brassicaceae > Moricandia > Moricandia arvensis. The sequence continues at coordinate 26,842 of CAJHQP010004006.1, read as the reverse complement.
GATCAGCAAGAGTTTGTTGGATCAAGAACTATGAATACCATACATAATATTTTAACTGATGAGTTACATTGATCATATGAAAATTATGTATACAAAGATACAAGAGATGATGATAAAATTGTATCAATAACTATATTTTAAGATAAGCTCAATAATGTCAGAGAACCTATATAATTAATTATTATCTAAGTTATAGGATTGTACTGATAAGATGTTTAGAGCTTACTATCAAAAATGGGTTTCTGCAATGTAATATGCAACTTCGAGTGGCTATACAGAAAGATGGATACGCACAATTTTTGTATAAAGCATCTCCAATTCATTTTATCTCTAACTACTATAAAAGAAGAATCTCTACTTTATCTCACTTCTATTTCTTTCTATAAATAGAGATTACTATTTTCTATGTGTTTTTGAAGAAGAAATAATATTTTTATCATAGAGTTATACTTTTGTATTTTCAAAAAGGGAAGTTTAATTTTATTTTTACAAGTATGAATTAACTAAATATGTCTTAGAAAAATATAATAGAGTCACACTTTTTATTTACATAATATTCTTTTGAAGAAACTTTAGTTATAAATACTATCAAAAGATTTATTTATAAATATTAAAAGGTATAAATTGTAAATAGAAAATATATAATAAAATTCATTTCTTAAATATAAATAGGGATACATTGGAAACAAAAACATTTATATCATAGAATTCATCTATATTGTGGAAAAATATAGAAATCTTTCTAAGATAGACTAAAAGCACGCACATCCTTGATATAATGTAAGTAAAGCATATGATTTAGGCCACACGATATATAAAACAATTTAGGGTCACATGACATAGAATATTAGTTAGGTCAATGGTTTAGTAGTTTGTTTTGAGATAGTGATGAACCCCTGATGAAGAGATCAATTGTCCATGTTCTTTTGAAGGTTGATGGACTGGTTTGGTTGATGGAATGATTGTATCCGATGATGATGAAAATAGATTGATGTTTGATGAAGATGAATCGAGGGATAGAGTCGATATGAGGGTGATCTTCAGTGTTGATCAATGGGAGACCAAACACTTGTGTAGATGAGTCTCTGATCAGAGAATGAACTTTGTTTTCGATCAAAGACAAGTTGCAAATGGAGAATGAACTCCTTAGCAATTGATGTTCAAAGATGAACAAAGGATTCACAAATTTTTGATAAAAGTGAATAGATTATTAGAGGCAATACAAGGTTTATGTAGAAAGAAGAACACGCCTAAATTTATTGGAAACAAAGAAAGACTTGTAGTTTACGAAAAAGAAAAGAAAGAAAACTAGGCAAGACCAAAGACTGATGATTGAACATCTGACTCGGTTTTGGTCTTGGTCTTCAATTGATTTTGTTTCGGTTCAGAGTAAACCAAGGCAGCAATCGCTTTCTTCTGTTTTCTGGTTTGTGATCTGGTAATTGGGCCTTTAGACAAACAGAATGGGTCTTTGTCTTGCTTGGATTGGGATGAGAAAGGCAAAACATCATCAGGCTAAGTTTGGCTCAATTAGCCACATGTTTAGGCACAGCAGCTTTAGCTCCTGGATCAGTGTCACTCTCACTCAGCTCTCTCCCAGCTCCTGGTTAAGTATCACTCCCACTTAGCTCCTTCCAGCTCTATGCAGCCTCACTCTCATCCAGCTTATCCAGCTCCAGATCAGCCACTAGTTCAGTAAGGTTGCATCAGTTAGAAAACTATAATTTAATCCTCTTGATGTCCAACATAGTATTTTTTTATTTTAACCATTCGATGACCTTATACATTTTGTATTGGTTGAGAGCTACTATTTAGTGTTGGTATTTTATATAAGAGGCCACATTTGTTTTGTGCTTTAGGCCACCCAAAGTACTGGGACGACACTGCTAAAAAGTTGACTATAAAAGAACATATAATGATAGTACATATTTTATGTTATTTTTATATACAATGTTCGTATTAAATGATTAAACTACTATGGATAGCATGTGATAAGATTACAGCCTCAATATGAAGGGTGGGTTGAGTAATTAGAGATATGATGGCTTTCAATAAAGCATTGCTAGCTAAGCAAGCTTGGAGACTACCTAAAAACTTCATCTTTGCTTGCAGAATGTTACAAGGCTAAATATATAGGAAAATCAATTTTATGGAGTCATAAGCTAACAATCAATCTAGTTATGCTTGGAAGAGCATAATTCAAACTCAACCTTTGATCAAAAAAGGATAAATGCATAGTTGGATATGGCCAGCAAATTATAGTATGGAAGGATAGCTGGTTTCCTGACAAGGAGAATGTCACATCAAAAGACCCTCATTCTATCCGGCAAGCTTGATTTAATAGTTAACAGACTTTTCCTTTCAGGTATAATAACTTAGGATATAAGCAAGATAAGAAGTCTAGTCCAGAAGATGATATGGCAAGAATTATGAGGATCTGCCCAAGTATTAAGGACTCTCAGACATAAGAAGATGGGCTCCTAGCCAAGTCTGGAAGCTACAAGCCAAGACATGATATCATATGCAGCACGCTATGGATAGAGAGGATCAGGTTAATCAGGTTTCTATTACTCTACCTTCAACTTCAACATCAACATCATATTTTAAACAAATTTTGGAACCTAAAACTCCCACCAAAGGTAAAAATATTCTGGTGGAGAGTGATGAATAATGCTCTCCCAGTATCTGATAATATGATCAAAAGAGGGTGTCGAATAAAAATGGTTGCCAAAAGTCTGTGGTAAGGAAGTAGAAAATACTAAGAATATTATCCTAGACTGTAGAGTAGTTAAGGTGATATGGTCCTCTTTCTTAGATAAACACCCTCGTTTGGAACAGCACTATACAGTTGCATAGATGTTTAGAGATTTTGGTTGAACATAGTGTCAGCGAGCAGGAGAATACATACTTTTTTTCTTGGTTGGAGAATCTGGAAAATGAGAAACAAAATTATCTATGAAAATAAAAGAGATCATATTGTTCAGGTAATCAGAAGTGGCTTGGATATATGAGCAAACTATGGTAAGTAGGGGTGGGCAAATAAACCGAACCCAAAAAATCCAAACTGAATCCGATCCGATTAAATGAATCGAAACCGATCGACCCGTCATAAGTACGAATGGATCTTGTTTTGCGGGTATTTCGATTTATGGGTTTTACCCGAACCGAACCCGAACTTAAATAGATATCGAAAAACCCGAAAGTTCAAAATTCCAAAAAACAAACTTGTACCATATCCAATATGAATTTCTAAGATGTATCCAAAACACATTAATATATTATTAAATACCTACAATAAATTAGTTATTACATGAATAATTAAGCTAAATACTTAGTTTAATATATAGTTTTATTGGTTAATATTAATGTTTTATGTTTGACATTGCATTTGAAATTAGTTATGAATACATTGTTTGAAGCTTAAACAATGTTCTGTTTTTAAAATTTAAATAGTATTTTACGTTTATATAGTTTGTTAGTTATGAACTTTAATTTTTATGTTCATTATGTGTGATTTTTTTACAAGGCTTTGGTTGTCTTGAATCATGATATGTTTAATGTTTTCACATATAGTTCAATGACAAGTTTCGTATAGTTGATGGAAGAGTTCACCAAATTATTCCTTGAACTGACCAACTCAATATGGTTTAAAAGAAGCCTTCATACATAAATTTATTGAAATAATTAAAGATATGTTGAATTTAATCAAGTAAAACTAGTATTTTTAGAAGCGATAACCCGATTAGTATCCGAACCGAAACTATTTCAGGTTCAACCGGATCTTGGACATATAACTAAACCCGAACCGAACCCGACATGATTTTTTATAATATCCGAATGGGGCTGAAATCATGAACCCGAAAACCCGAAACACGAATGAACCGAACCGTAACGATTGGACCCGATTTCCCACACCTACTATTAAGCATCGTCCACGAACACTCAAGTTAGACATACCCCATGAAGCTCTATCTCACATATTCTCCTACAATGAACAGTTTATATTGCATTGTAGAGCCCCATTTTTCTGAAAGTCACCAGATGACAAATCTGGTATAGGATGGTTTCTTAAACAGTACATAGGCATTCTCAAACTTTAAAGGAGGTTGCAATTGATGCTACCACCTCACCCTTAGTAGCTAAAAGTAATGGGCATGTTATTAGCTGTTCAACAACTAAAATGCCTGGTTGAAGCAGGTGGCATTTCTAGTGACTCTCTGGAGTTGATTAAGAGCTTAAATCAAACAGAAACAGATGAAGGAAGAAAGAGATCAATATCAATGAAGCAACACCAATTATAAAAGACATATTAGTCTCTCTTTTCGTTTCCAATAGGTTCATAGAAATTTTTTCCCCTTATGCTGATCATCTAGCAATAAGCCAGGAATAACCTTGCAAGAATATGTAGTTAACCTCGTTTTGATCATAGCTCATATTAATGTTTCTTCTATGGAATAAAACCAAACCAAAAAAATACTTTCAGTAAAATTGAATAAATAAATATGCCCTGATACAAATAAAAGAACATTGTCATCCTACTATGTTTTTTCTAATTTTATATATCATAACTAGGTGATTATCTGGCGCGGCATGCCGGAGTGAAATTTATATACTAATAATCCGTTGAATATTAATTTGATGCATTCAACCATCATGTCATAAGTCTTCAAACATAAATCATGGACTGCATCAATATAAGGTTGATGGAATAGGATCATGTTTTTCTGATATTTTGGTTTTCTTTAAACTATTTATTAGCTTAGGCTCAATGATATCATCTAGATGTTATAATTTTACAATCTCACTTGATATGAAGAGTTGTAATTTTTGAAATGATATGATCGATAACATGTGAGATCGTGCTTGTGCGGGATGAACATTAATTAATGTATACAAATTTTATACATATTATTATTTATTTGTGTTTCATTTATGTATTTGAATAATTGAGAAACGATAACTATTACATATATAATTAAATTAGAGTAAGCACATAAATAAAACCATCTTCTTTTTATTTACAATAATTTTTGTTGGTAAAAAACAAAAATCATTATTTATTTATTGTATATAATTAAAATTAAATGATATTGACATAGATATATAATATATTTTATATAAATATTTATTAATTGAGGCTTGTACTCATATGATTTTAGTTAACAATTTTATATTTTTGTAACAAAATATTAGTTTTATTAATATTTATTAATTGGGGTTCTCACTAAATGAACAAATTTAAATTTAAATTTTTATATATTTTATATATGACATATATTAAATGAGATTTCATATTTATATAAATTTTATGATCATTTCTATCTTGTTATAACAAAACAAGTTAAATCATTGATCACAAAAATTTCAATGTGGATTTAAAAGTCTAAGTAATTTATAATCATTTAAAAAACTTTAAAATATAGCATATAAGAAAATATGTTTTGTTATATGTTTAATGTGATTATTTAATTTATTTTAAAAATATAAAATTAAACAAAAATTATGGAAGCTAAAAAAAAGTTATTATCAAATTTTTATTATCCAGAATCATTAATTGTCATTATTATTAACCATATTACGTAATTTTGTAGCTTTTTATTTAAGGAAAAAGTGAATAATATTCTTTTAATGTTAATAATGTTTATAATATATAAGGATGTCCAATGGCATACAATTTAATTAATTTAGTAATAGATGAATTTTTGAATGGAAGGTGTGAAAAAACCTTTTGTGCTGACACATTCAACATAATGGCAATCTTGTGAATATATTACACATTAAAGGTTACTTAATAAAAATGACAAATCTCTCAAATAGACTTTTTTGAAGTTTTTGTCACAAAATTAGACCTCAAGAAAAAAATGACAAAAATAGATATTTTTATTTTGAAAATTTTAATTTTTTTAAATTTTAAACCTCACCTCGAAAACTCTACCCCATAACTCTAAACCCTAAGTTTAGATTAATTAACCTAAATGTATAAATGTATATTTACAACTTTTAATAAAGTATATTTTAATCATTTTTCTTCTTAAGTGCTATTTTTGTGAAAAAAATATTATTAGGTCTATTTTGGTCATTATCTCTAATAAAAGTGCTCATCTTTTAATATATAGGTAATTTTAGCTTCCACAATCATCCTAATGAACTTATTTGAGTTACAGAAATATCCTTTGTTATTGAAATTTCGTTTTTAAAGTTTACTAAATTTCCTTTTTTGAGTTTATGAAATTTTCCATTTCCGTGCGTATTAGTCACCAACCTAATTCTATAAAGTCTGATAATCTCCTCTCTTCGCCACAATTTCATTTTTGCTATCTTCCATAATTTTCTTTTTGGGTCTCTCTGCCGCGTAAAATTTTCTCTAAGCAATTCAATTCAGAAACCTTAAAGAAAAGAGTCTTTGAGTCCGTGGAAACTATGCAATCAAACGAAGATTTCATCAAATTTCTCGGGGAAGGATCTTATGGCTATGTTCATCTCGTCTGTTACACTAACCACAACGGCTCTTCGTTTCTCACCGCCGTAAAAACTCCTATGACGAAGACTCCAACAAACCTCAACAGAGAGCTTCAGATTTTACGAGAGCTTAGAGGATATCCTAGGATCATTACATGCTTGGGAGATTTTCTGCAAGAAGGTGTCAGAAACTACGGAAACAGATGTTAGTTTATTTGAATAAGGTTCCTAGCTTATAGGAGTAGTAGTTATTGAATCATTCTAATATGTTTCAAGTTGTAAGAAACCCTCCGAGAATGTAGGAGGTGGAGTAGTGTTTCAGTTGTTTCTCATAATGGCTATTTAGAAGCTTTATGAATAAGATCAACCTAAGCTTTTGGTCCCAAGTCTTTTGTTCTATAGTTAACATCTGGTATCAGAGAAAAATTCTTATTCTGAGAGTGGTGAGTCTACTTGTTACAGATCAGAGAGTGAGAAAACATGGCGAGTGATGCAAACATGAAGCTGGTGACGACGATACCAAAATTTGATGGAGATTTTGAACATTGAGTATATTGATGGAGAACCTCATACGTTCCAAGGAGTGGTGGGATCTAATAGAGGAAGGCTATGTTGAGCCAGCCAGAGGAGTGGTTCTTAATGGAGCACAAAGGCAAGAGTTAGCAAATAAGAAGCTCAAAGACTTGAAGGTGAAAAAACTATTTGTTTCAAGCATCGATAAGTCAATCCTTAAAACAATAATCCAGAAAGATACCGCCAAGCGGATGTGGGATGCTCTGAAACAAAATATCAGGGAAATGAACGTGTGAAGCGAGATAAAATTCAATGATTATGGAGAGAGTTTGAGATCTTGGAGATGAAGGAAGCTGAAACCATCACGGAGGACTTTGGAGAGTATTGCTGGTAGCAACAGACATGAGTAACACCGGAGAGGACATGCCAGACAACAAGATCGTTGAGAAGATCCTGTGAACACTCTCCGAGAAATTCACTTACATTGTGTGCTCGATCGAGGATTCCAAAGACATAGAGAGTCTTTCAGTGGATGCGCTGCAGAGCTTACTGTTATGTCACGAGCAGAACATAGTGAAGCATTCGAAAGGATACAACAGCAATGATAACGTCTTGAAGTGACCTCAGAAGTCAATGATTGGAGCGGAGTTTGAGGTAGAAAGAGGAAGAGGAGGAAACCTTTCGTGGCAGAGGAAGAGGTCGTGGGAGACAAGGCCTTCAACAAGGATCTGATAGAATGCTTCAAGTGTCACAAGCTGGGGCATTTCAGTTTGAATTTCCTGAAGCATAAGAAGCATGCAAACTATGCAGATTTCAATGAAGAGGAGGAACTCTTACTCATGGCGTATGAGGAGATGCAATGATCAAAGAGAGAAGACGTGTGGTTCTTAGATTAGTGGAGTGCAAACAATCACATGACTAGTAATAAGAGGTGTTTTGTGAGATAGATGAGACCTTTCGTCATTCGGTAAACTTGGAAATGGAACTCGAATGGTAGTACAAGGAAAATGTGTCATAAAGATCAAGGTGAAGGGTATAATCCAAGTGATACAAGACGTCTACTATGTTCCAAGAGCTAAGTAGCAACCTTCTAAAGCATAGGACAACTGCAAGAAAGAAGCCTTGCAATTCTCATTCGAGACAATGTCTGCAAGATCTATCATCCAAGAAGAGGAATCATTATTGAGATCTCAATGACTACAAATCGGATGTTCATAATTTTTGCAGTAGGAGTAGAAACTGAGTCATGTTTTCAGATAGAAGACGTTGGAGACGCACACCTATGGCATGCAGATTTGTGCATCTAAGCTACAACAGCTTACACACTTTGAGTCATAAGAAGATGGTCAGAGGACTTCCACTCATCGAGACAACCAAGAGAGTATGTGAGAATTGTCTTGTGAGAAAACAGAAGAGAGAGCCTTTCCCTAAGAAAGCTCATGGAGAGCAACAAGAAACTTGGCAGCTGATTCATGCCGACATTTGTGGCCAATCACACCAGAATCACTTGGACACAAGAGGTATGTTCTCACGTTCATTGATGATCACAACAGGAAAATGTGGAGCTACATACTCGCACAGAAGTCAGAGGCTTTTGAATCATTAAAGAATTTTAAGGCTAGTGTGGAAAAGTAATTTTGTTTGCTATTGTGTGGGTTAAGGACTGCTCGAGGTGGAGAGTTTTGCTCCAAAGAGTTCGATGTGTTCTGCGAAACTCATGGGATCAAACGCCAGCTGACTGCAGCTTATACTCCACAACAAGAGGGCATAGCAGAGAGAAGAATCAGACGATCATGAATCTTGTCAGAAGCGCACTTACAGAGAAGAAAATGCCAAAGGAGTTCTGGGCTGAAGGAGTTAAATGGATCACATATGTATTGAATTGAAGTCCCCACCATAGCTCTAAAGGACCAGACATCAGAAGAAGTTTGGAGTGGAATCAAACTAGATGTGAAAACACTTCAAAGTGTTTGGATGCATTGGACACGTCCACATACCAGAAGCGAAGAGAACCAAACTCGATGACAAAAGCAGTAAGTGCATCTTTCTTTGTGTGAGTAAGAATCAAAGGCATATTGCATGACAATCCCATTTCCAAGAAAATAATGGTGAGCAGAGATGTTGTTTTTGAAGAAACAAGGAACTGGGATCGGGGAAGGAATGGTGTGGAGAATGAGAATTCGGTTTCGCAGCATTTACTTGGGAAAATAATGGTGATGACACAGTTGGAGAAGAAGACGTTCTAAATGTAGAAGACATAAATGAGAATGAGGACTCAGGAGACGAAGCAGAGGTAGTGACACCAACCTGCTGAAACCACTGAAAATGAAGAAGAAACTGCAAAAGAAGTCATGCCAAAACAACGACTGCAGACGTCATGCGTACCTGCAAGACTATGAGTGTGGAGAAGCCATAGCCCACTATGTTGATATCATGGCACTTCAAGTAGTAACTACAGTCGAAGATCCCATAACCTTTGAAGAAGCAGTAGCATACAACGCTTGGATAAAAGCCATGAATGCTGAAATGGAATCAATCGAGAGGAATCAGACTTGGGAGCTAGTGAATCAACTGAATTTACAAACATCATTGGGGTCAAATAGGTTTTTCAAGACGAAGTATAATGAGCATGGAGAGTTTGATAACACAAAGAAAGGTTAGTTGCCAAGGGGTATGCTCAGAGGTTTGGTGTTGACTACAACGAAGTGTATGCACCCGTTGCGAGATGGGATACCATTCGGATCATCCATAGCAACCGTAGCGTATCAAAATTGGAACATCTATTAGCTAAGATGTTAAAAGTGCAGTACTGCATGGGGAGTAACAAGAAACTGTATATGTGATACGCCGCAAGGTTTCGTGAAGAGAGGAAGTGAAGGGAAGGTTTACAAGTTGAAAAAAGATCTTTATGGGTTAAAGCAAGCTCCACGGGCCTGGTTTAGCAAGATTGAGAGTTACTCATCAGGAAGGATTTGAGAAAAATGATTCAAAGCCCACGTTATTTGTCAAAACCAAGAAAGAAGGTCAGATCCTCATTGTTAGCTTGTATGTAGACGATTTGATCTTTACAGGAAATTGTGAGAAGCTGATTAATGACTTCAGGAGTCGATGAAGAAGAAATTCAACATGACAAATCTATGGAAGATGAGATACTTCTTGGGTATTGAAATACTGCCGAGAGACGAGGGAATCTACATTTTCCAAAGGAAGTTTGCAAAGGAAGTGTTAGAAAGGTTTGAGATGAGCTCATGCCAATGGAGTAAACAACCCTATCGTTCCAGGAGTCAAGCTCTCAAAGAAAGGAGGAGGAGCGGACACTTGACACAACTCTCTACAAACCAATGATCGGGAGTTTGATGTACCTCACTGTCACAAGACCAGACCTGACCTTTTTGGTGTGTCTTGTGAGTCACTACATGGAGAACCCCACGGAGGCTCATTTTCAGGTCATCAAACTAGTTCTAAGGTATGTAAAGAGAACTACAGATCTTGGTATTATGTACAAACGAGGAGAAGGAAAAGGATTTCAGGCTTTTACGGATAGTGACTATGCTGGAGACTTGGATGATCGGAAAAGTACTTCTGGTTATGTGTTCTTAATAGCTGGAGGAGCAGTGTCTTGGAGTTCAAAGAAGCAGTCGATTGTAACACTATCCACTACAGAAGCTGAATACATAGCGGCAGTATCATGTGCTACACAAGGAGTTTGGATGGCAAGGGTACTTAGAAAGATTGGTTAGAGTCTTGAAAGCTGTATCACAATTAAATGTGATAACAACTCAACCATTCAGCTTTCAAAAATTCAATTCATCACGGACGCAGCAAACATTTTGAGGTTTGATTCCATTACTTAAGGGAGCTACCCAGGAGAAGGAAAAGTGAAGTTGATTCATTGTGGCACTCAAGATCAGGTGAAAGACATCATGACCAACCATTGAAGCTGGAGACATTTGAGAAACTGAGGAAGAAGCTTGGTCTCGTGGAGATACCAAAGTAAACTGTCCTTGCTTACAGCAAAGCAGTTTAGGGAAGGAATTTGTTAGTTTATTTGAATAAGGGTCCTAGCTTATAGGAGTGGTAGTTATTGAATCATTCTAATATGTTTCAAGTTGTAGAAAACCCTCCGAGAATGTAGGAGGTGGAGTAGTGTTTCAGTTGTTTCTCCTAATGGCTATTTAGAAGCTTTATGAATAAGATCAACCTAAGCTTTTGGTCCTAATTCTTTTGTTCTATAGTTAACAACAGAATCCACAAACTGCTTCTCGAGTGCGCTTCCGAAGGTAGTTTTAAACGCTTTCTTGAATAATTACCCCGACAGAAGTTGCCGGAACCGTTGATCAAAGATTTCACGCGAATGATTCTTGAAGGTTTGGTCTCGATTCACGGACAGGTTATGTCATTGCGATATCAAGTCCGACAATCTTCTTGTTTTTCCTTCTCCGACGGTCACAGTACGAGGTGACACTTTATGATTTTGGAAAGTTTTCTACAAGTCGGACAAGTTCCTCACTACTGGGAGAATAATTTTCCTTGGGTGGGTATTCCGATTTACATGCCACCGGAGTCTGTCCGTGACGGTGTGCCGACAAAACCCTAGACTTCTGGTGGTGGGATGTTTGGTTTTAGATGTACAGGGGCTTGATTCCTTGGGAAGGCGTTAAACTCCGTTTGGTGAAGCTCCAAATATCCCAGAGCGTTTGCTTTCGGATGCAAAGCACTTTATCAAAACATGTTTCTCAAGGAAACCTGAGGAGAGAGGAAGCGCGTATGAGTTGTTTTTTCATCGGTTTTTGCCTTATCGAGAAAAAGTTGAGGAGAGGGAAGAGAAACTCCTTTCTGTTGAAGCTGAAAATCAGACGAACAAGTTCCAAGAAGAAACCAACCACCGATGTTGTTCTTGTTGCAGAGAAGAAGCCTTTGAAGTATAGGCTTTTTCCAACAAGGGCCACACAGTCTAAGACAACTCTGAACAAAGTCTTGAGTTTTGAAGATCAAGAAATCCACCGACTTCAATTTAGTTTATGTTCATTAAGGTTTAGTAGGTCTCCTTTGTTAGATTGTTTCTGTTCACTAACGTTTAGTAGGTCTCTTTGTTAGATCGTTTCGGTTCATTAAGTTTAGTAGGTCTCTCTCTTGTTTTGTCTGATAGTTAAGGTTCAGTTGTTCTCTCTCTTGTGTTGTCTGATAGTTCCTGTTCATTATAAGGTCTAGTTGGTCTCTATCTTGGTTTGTCTGATAGTTTATGTTCATTAAGGTTTTAGTGTATCTCTTGTTTAGTCTGTAGTTCATGTTCATTAACGTTTTGTAGGTCTTTTGTTTAGTCTGTAGTTTCTGTCAGAGCCTTTGAAGAAATCGACTGACGTCAATTAAGTGTATGTTCATTAAATGTTAATAGTATTTGTTTACTATGTAGACAGTAGCTTCTGCTCATTAATGTTTTAGTATGTGTGACTGCTCATTATGTTTACTATATCTCTCGTGTAGCTTGTAGATCAAATTTCCATGTATCACAGGTCTCACTAGGACACTGTCCGAATTGCTCACTATACAAAGTTCTCACCATCTTCTCCTGCAATCCCAGTCTCATTCTTTTACTGTGGTTATCAATCAAAAACATCTTTTAACTCTCAAAATGCATATTTTTAACACTGAGAATACTATTAAATGTGAAAAAGAAACGATTTGATGAATGCTCGTTAGCTTTTCATCTTCAACCAAACAAACCAAAATGCCTAAAAGCAGAATGCGAACAACACAGTTCCGTTAATTCAAAAACGTATTCTGGTTTGGTCTGTCCAACTGTCAATATACAGACATGGGACCTTTGAGCAACACCTCCGTGAAGCTATTTTCATCAAATGTTGATATAGAGCACAAATTTTGTTGCTCCTGAAAGCTCAGCTAATATATATTACCCTGAACATGCATAAACTAAAATAAAAAATTAAAATTTGTTAAGAGTAGTATTTTTGGGCAAACAAATATCAAAATTTATTTAGAAAATTATAACAATCGTTATCATAAACACACTACTATGTGACTGAAGAAATTAGACCTGGAGCTTTGAAATTTGATTCCGATTCTAGTCGTTTTTTCATCCGGTTGGGATCCTTGGAGTATTAGATATTTGGACATAACTAAGTACATGTAACATTTTGATTTGGTTTTGGATCCATCTGGTGATAAAAGGATTTTACTTTATCCTAATCAAAGTAGTATAGATGAGTGTCAATTCCAATCCTAGGTGATCATGATGCAATGAGAATGCAAGTATAACTTAATCTAAGTGCAATCAGTTTAGATGTGTGGGGGTGAAGTAACGAAATAACAAAGGTGTGAAACTAGAATTCTAAATCAATTTGGAGAACAAGAACCCCATGGGCAAGGGCTTTGACTTTGGGTGATTGGGACCTAAGATAGACGGTTAACGTTATAAACAATTTGGTTCTACTAGTCTAGACGCACCATTAAACTAGTTCTTTATCAAGATAAAAGTTTATTTGCTTTTAATCACCAAACATCAAATGTCTTTGGTCTAGTTAAATCAAGCAATCATTAAGAGCATGTCTATTGACTATCTAAACTTCCCTAACATCAATTGTCATTGGTTAAGCAAGTAAAGAGAATTATCGCTTTGGTTCAGACATTTCGTCGAACACCTTTGGAGTACAAATTGTCCAAGAATCTAGTTTAAAGTGATCAAGTCTAATATAGCATTAGAGACAAGCGATAATTATAGAACATGAGTGATCTAACACTAAACCTTCTAACCTATTACCTAATCACCCTAGATCACCCTAACCATGGATCCTATAGATGACTACTCACTAGCAAACATGATGAACTCAAAAACCATAGATGAATCAGAGTAAATTATTTCTAATGAACAAGAATAATCAATGAATCAAAAATAAGATTATTAAAAGGATTCAAGATTCAATCTTCTTCACCAAGAGTAGTCTATGTCTCAGATAAAAACCAGAATAATCTGAAAACTAGGTTTAAAGAGTATATATATAGTAGTTTAAAAATGAATCGGGTCAACCCAACAAGCCTGCGCCGACCCGTAAAAATCACAGCTTCAACGCCTGTAGCGACCATGGTTGGTCGCTAGGCCATGTCGCTACGTTCCCCGCATGTGAGCCTAGCGACTTGCCTTGGTCGCTACACATGGTCGCTACGGGTTTCCGAATTTCCCATGTGGGTCTGTAGCGACCAGGGCTGGTCGCTACGCCTGGTCGCTATGGCATCCGCATTTCTCATGTGGGTCTGTAGCGACCAAGGCTGGTCGCTATGGCATCCGCATTTCTCATGTGGGACTATAGCGACCACCATGGTCGCTACACCCCTCTTTCGCTCCAGACACCACTTCTTTAGCCTCAATTGCCTCCAAACTCGTCAATGAGCATCTCCCATACCTGATATAGACAAATGTAATGGAATGCAACCTAAATATGCCTAATGATATCCTATATGTCCGATATGCACCAAAAAGAGATGACCAAAACCATGCAAATATGTAAGATATCAACTGGTTCCAAATATTTTATACCTACAAATATCTAAAATATTTTAGGTATAATTCATTTCGAATTTGGTTCAATTCTCTTATATAAAATCCGTTGAAATTTAACAAAAACCATCATATTTATCCAAAATTGGCAAAATAACCAAAAAAATAAAAATTAATCCTTGAAACTAAACATTTTAACTCCAAATATAATATTTAAAGTTTCATACTACTTTAAAATCTTACAAAAATAAAGAAGATTGCAAATCAAAAGTCACTACATCTAAATCATATATAAAAGTAGAAAATATAACACATAAAACTATAGTTCTGGAATATTCATTGTTATAGATATGGTATATATCACTTCTTCGTTCTCCATGAGATTTTCGCCAACGTGCAGCTGTTTTACGGGAAGTGGCTCTCGTATTTCTCTTTAAATAAACGAACTCTTCCCCTTCATTCTGAACTTTTTTCTTTCACAATCAAAAGAAAACTGATAAAAATCTCCCAACATAAGTTTCTATAGAGAGTGTTTCGTAGATCACTAATTTATAGTGATAGCTCATGAGTGACGTGTGACTATCTATCGTGCTTGTATCATGGGACTCTAATTCGTATAAGTCGTCTCACTTACGGTGAATATTAAGAGTTAAATAAAGAGATGTATCTCGATTCCATAGTTTGTTTTTCAAAAACGTTTTTGTACCGGGTTTTACTTCGTTTCGATTCGTCTATTTCCTATAACTATGCCTTTTATTAATTCATTTATATCGATTCGGTTCTCTGATTTAACAGTCTTAAATCTTAATTGGCTTCCTATCATAAGCTTTAATTCGGATTGATGCTTAATACGTTTTATAAAACGGTTTTCTAGGATTTATAAATGTTTTTTAGTTTTCCTTTGTAATGGTGTTTGCGATTTATGTTCACATCTTCGCGAAACATTTCTTGTTTCGAGTATAAACGTCTTTGTGGTTTGCTTTTAGCACTTCTGCGAAGTATTTTTCGTGTTAAAACGGTTTGGTTTCCACAAACGCTTTCATAAGCGAGTTTGTGAAACAACCTAAAGTCTACTCAAACGGTTTTAACGAACGCTTTCAAGCGAGTTTGCAAAAAAAAAATTATACTTATATTGTTATGATTTGATGATTTGTAACATTTTTGCAATCTACTAAAAACATCAAAAATGACCATCAATTTAGACTATAATTCTTAAAATAATAGTTATTTGTTGATTGGACTATTAATCCACTTTCTTTGTTTTCTCGAACAGAAAATGACGGACACTAAAAACAATACCACCATCGATGCTCAAACTCCACTCAACGTTAAAGCAACTGATGCAACCGCTGGAACCACATCAACAACCGCTGCAGCAACAACAACTAACCTTCCAGTGGGAATTTTTGCCGATGAAAACCACGCGTCGTAGCCTGTTCGATGATGGTATTTATCAAACGGGTTCAAGTTGAAGGAACCACAAGTGCTCCAGATGCAGTTCCAACTCTTACGGTTGTTCCTGGTGTAATCTCTCAAGGATTGATGACAGACAAATTTGATGGAAAAGCTTCAAAACATGACAAAAGAAAATGATGTTCTTTCTCACAATGACGAAGCTGGACAAATTCATCATGAGGATAAAGCCCATTATCCCTCATGGGATTAAGGATGTGCACACTCTCGCGAGTTTTAACATATGGGTGCATTCCGACTTCATCTGCAAAGGATATATTTGGGTCGCTTCAATGATCCATTTACCGAGTCTACTATGAGATTCCTGCGACAAAAGAGCTCTGGAGATCACTGGACAAGAAGTATATAGGTGAGGATGCTGGGTGCCAGAAGTCTGTAGCTGCAAAATTCCATGACTTCAAAATGGTGGTTTCAAAACCCATCATAGATCAGGTGGAAGTGTTCCAACTCATTTGCCATGAAATTGCTGCTGAAGGAATGTCCATCTACGAGACATTCACAACTCTCAGCTTCATTCAAAAGCTCCCTCAAGCTATGCGGATTTCAAGAACTATCTAAAGCACAAAACAAAGAAGATGGGTCTCGAGGAGCTCATCATGAGGCTTCAGATGGAATCTACGAACCAAAATGATGACAAGATCCATGCTAAAGAGCATAATGTGACATAGTTGAGCTTAAAGGCAAAGGAAAGGCACACACCCACTCTTCTGCCAAGCCTTCCAAAACAGTTGGAGTTCTGAAGGCTTCTAGAACAAACTTCAAGAAGAAAGTCATTGAAATCAATGCGAATGTGGAGAAAATCAAGAAAAAATGTCACTACTGCCACAAAGTTGGTCACATGACTGCTGAGTGTCGCAACAAGATCAGAGATGAGAAGACGCAAGCTCATCTCACTTAGAGGATCTCGTTACAGTTGTGAGTGAGGTCAACATGGTTCAGAGAAACAACCCTAAAAATGGTGGTAGGATAAATGGTGACACCACCCACATTTGCACTAATAGAGTGATGTTTAGCACCTATCAGAAAAGCAAGAACCAAGAGAAGCTTTTCATGAGGATGACTGCAATCTCCAAGATTGAAGGATGCAGCAAGGTGGTTCAGAACGTGAAGTCACTCTGCAGAATGTGAAGCATGTGTTTGACATGAGGATGAACTTGGTCTAGGGAACCTTGCTTAGGAAGAATAGAATCATCACAAGTCTCGAGGCGGATAAACTTGTGATTAGAAAGAATGGGGTTTATTTGGGAAAAAGAGTATGTTAATGATGGGCTGGTCAAAATAAACGTAATGACAGTCCCTCTGAAAGTTGTAACTCCAAAAGATTCAATGACTAAAAAAGAGTCAGTTTCCTATTTGGTTGAGTCTTTTAATGTATGGCATGAAAATTAGGTCATGTAAACTACAAATCCATACAATGATTAATGAATTTAAATCTAATCCTAAAATGTAAAACAAGTAAAGAAAAATGTGACGTTTGCGTACATGCTAAGCTCAATAAAACGCTCCCACCTCATGTTGAAAGAACTAACAACCTCTAAATTTAATTGAGAGAGATTTATGTGATTTAAAATAAATACAAACTAGAGGTGGGAAAAAAGTACTTTGTGAACTTTATAGATGACTACACAAAATATTGTTATGTATATTTATTACGTAGCAAAGATGAAACCTTAGAAAAATTCAAAAGAATTTAAACTCGAACTCGAAAATCATCTTAAAACAACTATTAAGATAGTTAGAAGTGATAAAAGAGGCAAGTATGATGGTCCATTCAATTAATTTTGTAAAGAACATGAATGATTCATCAAATTACAGCTCCTTATTCACCAGAATCTAATGGAATTGCTGAACGCAAAAATCGAACTCTAAAAAAGATTTGAATGCAATGTGCAGGAATTCGGTTATCCAGAACATGTGTGTGTGGGGGGGGGGGGGGTGAAGCATTGCTTACCATAATTGTAACCTCAACAAAATTCCACAAAAAATAATTGGCAAGACTCCATATGAACTATGGAAGTATAATTTACCTTCATATAAATGCCTCAAAGTGTGGGGATACTTGGTAAAAGTTACGACACCGCCACCAAAGAGATCACTATTGGACCTAAAACAGTGGATACATCTTCATCGGATATGCATATAATAGTAGTACCTATCAATTTCTTGTACATAAATATGAAATATCATATATTCATGAAAATACAATAATGGAATCAAGAAACACATCTTTTTCGAAAATATTTTTCCCGTGCACAGAAAAATAAAGTTTAAAACGTAACTCGAGAAGAAAAGAAGGACAACAATTTCTCAGAAACTAAGACAAATGTTGAAATTCTATAAATGATATTTTCAGAAAATGAAAAAAAAGAACTTAGAAGGAGCAAAGAGTTTCACAAAGGAAATCTTTATGAAGATTTCTTAATGGCATTTAATAGAAAATGATCCAAAACTTTAGCAGAATTTCATGTCTTCACCAGACACGCTCCATTTTGGAACGAAGCCGTCAAAACGAATTTGCGATTTCTATCAAGCAAAATTATACATGCATATATAACAGATTTACCACCAGGCTACAAATCATTAGGGAGGTAGATGGATCCTACAAAACAAAAAAACTAAATCATGATGGAACACCTGGTGCAAACACAAAGCTAGGCTTGTAGTTCAAGAATTCCATCAAAAAGAAGGCTTTGACTACTGTTGACACTTATTAAGGCTATGCTCAGCGATCTGCAGCTTCCCTAAGAGACAGCATCTCCAAACACATTGCTTATTTTCTCACTCGTATATATAGCATATAGTAGGTTAAATTAGCTCGCTGTTGCCACCTCTATTTCTCCTCTATAATAGAAATCTTGATTTTTCCTCTATTTATAGAGGAAGAAATAGCATTCCTCTATTCTTTTTTACTCTATGTTGAGATATAATTAGTTTTAGATAAATACATTGGAGCATATTCCACCAAGTCTATTATAGAGTTCTTCATATTTTAGAGGAGTGAAATAGAGCAAATACATTGGAGCGAATGGTCTAAGAGACCTCAGAATCACCATACCTATGCGGATGTAAACACGCACTTTTCTAAATGGTGATTATAAATAGGAAATTACATGAAACAATCTGAGAGTTTGTATTCGCTGAAAGAAAAACAAAGTATGCCATTTATAAGTCACTTTATGGCTCAAACGAGCTCCTAAACAATGACATGAAAAAAATGACAATGTAATCATGTTAAATGGTTTCAAAATTATTCAATGCTGATAAATGCATATACTAAAATAATACCAAAATGCATATGTTTTGCTATGTATATATGTAGATGATATACTCATTATTGGAAGATATGTTGATATAAAAATATCTTCAATCAAATAAAGAATATGCTCAAAGGAAAATTTGATATGAAAGATATGGGATTAGCAGATGTTATTCTTGCGATTATAGTCACAAGAAATTCAACTGGAATTCATTTTAACTCAATCTCATTATGTTCAAACCAATATTAGAGAAATTTTAAAATTACTCTAATAGTACGCAAAAACTCTGTTAAATCCCCAAATGCACTTGACAAAGAATTCAGGTGAAGCGGTTTAGACAAAACAAGTATGCACGTCGTGAACGGAATTCTTATTACTTAGCCTATCTGTACTAGACCAGATCTAGCGCATGCAGATAAACGTACTTAGTCGATATACAAGTAATCATGTCATACACACTGAAAGCTATAACGAGAATATCAATTACTTTGGTTACACCAAATATTTTGGCTTCAATATGGTAAAGAACCAATAGTTTTAGAAGGATACAATGACGCTAACCGGATAAAGGTTCTAAAATCTCAAAATCCACAAGTGGATACGTTTTTACACTAGGAGGAGCAACAATATCATAAAAATCTACCAAACAAACAATATTAGCCATATCCACCATAGAATCTGAGTTCATAGCCTGGACAAAGCAACATAAGAAGTGAATGGCTTATAATTTTTTGGAAGATATTCCATTGAGAAAATTGTGCCAGCTATACAAATACGTTGTGATAGTCAATCAGCTATAGCTGAGCTCAGAATAATCTCTACAATGGTAAATCTCATCACATCAGAAGACGACATAAAACTTTAGACAACTTATCTCAAATGGTGTAATCACAATATATTATATCAAACCGGCTGACAATCTATCGATCCATTCACTAAAGGTTTGCCACGAGATATTGTTGTTAAATCATCAAAACGATGAGTTTAAAGCATATAATGACTAAAGATGCTTGATTGCACCCTACCTTCATGACTGGAGATCCCAAGACATAGGTTCGAAGGAAAACAAAATCTACAAAATCACTTCGAGACTATGTCTTTCCCAACTCTAAGATGATAAAAATGCTAACATATGTAAGAAAGAACAGCATTAGATTTTAATGATTCCATAGCTTCTAAAAGCGAGTATTACTCAATATTCTTCATTTTTAATCACCTAATGAGATGTGAAATGGGCCGTTCTAGAAGAATGAATGTAAAGTTATTCTCTAAGTCACTCATGAAAACCAAGAATAGTTCAGAGCCACAATGAACACTATAGAGAACTAAGTTCTACGAGAAATGAAGATGTGTTATTTTATGTTGTCTCGGTCCACATAAACACTGGTGGTCAAGATATCATGTTCACCTCCTAATAAAGTAATCCCTACATATATTAACTATGAGTGGTTCAAGGCTTAAAATTGCCACCAACTCAAAACACTGTGAATTTTTCTCAAACACTCTCGATAAGTGTGTTTGTCTAGTCAGGATAATATAATTTTAACTAGAGACTATCGAGTCTACATATGTTTGTAATCATTTCTAATCATGTGATTGTTGGAAAATTAAAGCTCAATGGCTATTATTAAAAATGTGAATGTCTATGACGTTGGGCCTCAGAGCTACAAGCTTCAACGAATAGAAAAATGGCTGAGGGAAAAGTTCATACATTGGCCAGAAAGAGAATAATGGAGCAGTTATATATATTATATATACTCATGATATGCATGCTTAAATGGATCAAAGCAGAGATGAGGCTTCCATGCGCGCTGTCACATCCGCCGTTGTCCGATCAGCTCACTCGGCGTGGATTGGCCTTGGGCTTGGGAAAATGTACCCAGAGACCACTGCAAGATGTTTTTTTTGGGTCTAATTAACCTCTACATTTTTGGTCCAATTTCTTCCGAAAATAAATGATTTTGTTTTAAACAATAACTAGTTCGTCTAACAAATAAAAACGTCACGCAGTTTATCTTCTCATGTATTTAAACGAAAAAATAGAGTCTTGAGAAATAAGTAATTCATAACTCAACTTTCTTAAATTCGCGGAGATTTATGTCCATGTGCAACAACTGTTACGGGAAGTGGCTTCTCGTCTTTCTCTTTAAATAAACCTGATTCATCTTTTTCATTATGAACTTTCACATCAAGAGAGAACTGACAAAAATCTCTCATCGTAAGTTTCTGTAGAGAGTATTTCTTAGATCATTAGTTTGTAAAGCATAGTGCACGCAGTGCCAATTGACTATCTATACGTAATGGTATCCTTTAGACTCTAATTCGCGATAAATTATCGTATTTAGTCTCTAGGGTTGTGTTTTCGTAAACATTTTCCTTATTGGGATTATTTATGATTAGATGTAAATATTCCTTTTATTAATTCGTTTATATATTATTGGGTTTTTGGCCTTTTAGAGAGGAACGTGGTTTTGACTAATCTCCGAACAATGCAAGCGGAGATGGCGAAAGACACGATGGCTCCAGAGAGAGAAACCGCCGCTTGAGCTACTCCGAGAGAAAGCAAATCCTCCATCGAAGAGATCATCGCGAGGATGCTCTCTACATCAAGAAACAGCGGAGACCAAATCCGAGAATCGAGAACTCCTCACTCAGATGGTTCTCGAGAGCTTCATCACGCTCCGTCAGTTCCAAACATTTTAGGGTTCTTTTTCGCCCCTTTCGCCGCCATTAATCTCATTAATTCAATTCGTAGGCTAATCGTGCGATGCTGACGGAGAAGAGAGAGTGAAAACAGAGAACGGAGTTATCAGAAATCTCCAACGATTTCACTACAGCTGCAGCTTCACAATCTCATGTACGAGAAGTAGCCATTACTTAAAAGCTACCAGATCTTCTGAGAGAATTCCAAAAAATCCAAGTATCCCAACATCGATCTCATATCAGAGCAAGACTTCTTCAACGATAGCTCCTGAGCAATCATAATCTCAAACGCTTTCAAACGATACTCCATGATCTGATGCTTAAAGACTCAACTTGAGCTCCATCAGCGGAAGAACTATGCAAGCTGTCGAGCTGAGTTGGCAGCAGCGTAAGAAGTAGTTTGCTGGAAGCTAACGCAGAGCGTAACAAGTTATCTGTCTAGATACTTCCATTGCATCTTCAGTCTCTGAGAAAGCATCTCTCCTGCCAGTACAGACCAGTTGAGTTTTGCCGGATCCCAGAGGCTAAAGTATCATTGTCTAGCTGAGCTTCTTCCTCCAACCCAGCGCTTTACGTTATATATTCAAGTTCACTGGCTCAAAAAGTAGCTTTTGAAGAGAACATTCGATATCGAGGTCTCGGGAGTCTAAGGATGCTCAGAGTTATGCTAGGCAGACAAGCAGGAACAGAACTCAGGTTAGGAACTGCGAGGACTTTTTGTGTAACGTAAGAAGTAAATCAAGTGCTTATATGTTTGTTCAATATCACATAGAGGCGCTATGATGATGAAGGAAAAACACCAAGAAGCGACCAAGAAGAGAAAGTTCTGATGAAGCAGTAGGACTATATCGAGTCCATCCCTCTTACACTTGTCCTTCACATTTTTAAGGGATGATGACACTCCAGATCCCAAGTCACATAAGCTGTTTGCTTCAAGTTTGACTACTTGTTGAAGTTGAATTTGTCATGTGTTGGCCACTGAAAGTCTCTGGATGGACCACCGAGAAAAATATCCTGTGCAAAACTGTTCCCAGACCGATATTGATTTGAACCTCCTCATCAGTAACATTATATTCGCTCAGATCTAGTTTATTACCGATTATGTTTCTTTGAAAGCATTTCCTATTACTTTTGTTTTTTGGGCTTGTTACCTTCTGTGCGTGGAGGTTTCAGTCAACAAGCTTATGTTAGTGATGATCATTCATTTGCATGAGAGCAGAACATCGAGCCATATAAGTGGCACAGCATTTGGCGGGGATCGAAGTCTTACCTGAAATGGCACCGTTTGTAACTGGCAAGGATACCCAAACAGTGATACAGCTTGTGTATCTGATCAGCACAATGTGCAGACCGTTCTGAGGAGAATTAAGGTCTCAAGAAAAAGGCTAAGTAACTCTTACGTGAGCACATGATTCTGTATGTTTTACTTATGTTTTGAATTTTCTGTATTTGACAGACTCTATGGTATTTGTAGCTCTCACACAATTGTTAGATTGTAATCCAACAACAAGAAAAATCACCCACAGAATGGTAAAGAGTGGACTCTGATATCTTGAGTCTAGCTTAGCATAGCAATGTCAAAGTAGAGGATTGGATTGATCCATGTGCTATGGAGTGAACTACTGAGGAAATAAGAGGGAAGCAACTCTGACAAAAAAAAATGATCGGAACATTTCAGAAAGTGTTCTATACGCTTTTTGTGATCCCTACAGATTCATATCACAGAAATTAAACTAGAGAAGATGCTGCAGTTAGAAAACCAAGGCAGATAAAAAAGAACGCTTGTACTACATACCAAACAGTGAACAATTGGCATCGAAGCCTAAACAAGCGAAAAGAATATGCATAATTTGTGATTCAGAGAGACTGAAGAAGATTGAACACATAAAGCTTTCTCAAATTTTACAAGTAGTAATCAACACTCACAATCATGTCATCAACTCGTGCCAGCAGATCTTGTCATGTTTACTAGCTTGACTGCAGACCGTAAATGCTTGATTATCGTGTGTGTTTTCTATAATTTATTGGTTTAACATATTTATACGGAATTAATTAAAACAATTTTTTTTGTGGATCAATACAAACAATTGATATTTCTGTTTTGATTCTCGTTTACGTCCAAATTTTCGGGAATGTCCCCCATATTTAGCAACATTTTTGAAAATTTGGTACGTTTAATGCCAGATGGAAAGACTGAGAGCAATGTTGAATCCTTATATTGTCGGTCTTGTGGGTGGGTGTAATGTAGTGAGGTAGAAATGTAAAGATCGGAGAATTTCGTAATTAAGTGTTCATGAGTAAATCAATCAGGAAGAGTTACAAGAATTAAGAGAGATCGTCTAAACAAGAATGCGTAAATGAATTCTACGATTACAAGATTTCTGAGTCGTCGGACAAACGAGCTCGGCCTGCGATAGAGAGGAGAATCGTATCAGGAACTATATCTCAGGGTTAGGTCGTTCTTCTGGTAGAAATCGGAGAGCGAGCTAACTTGACCGAATAAGGTGAGATGGTATCGTCTTAGAGAATTCAATCAAGCACTTTCAAATGACTCTGACACCTCTTTTTATAAGCAAAGAACAGTCTTGTCTTTTAGAGGATCATCATTTTGTTAAACGGGCCGGGCCTGATCTTTGGGCCCCTCCCAGAAACAGTTAATGGCTTCTGTTTGTGCCTGGCCCATCTCAACAAATTTTAGTCCCCCCCACAGTTCGCAGACCTCTAAGCTCTGGTGACTGAATTTATGTGTTTTTGAGACAAAATCCAGGCCGGTTTGTAAAATAGCGTTCTGTACCGAAGATGGTGGTCGCCGAAGGGATGCTCAGCCGAGGAAGATGTTGTGCGATCGTCGCGCGGGAGAAAACGGCTGGTCGCCCGGGAGGGATGTGCTTGTGGCCGAGGGAAGACGGCTCGCCGCCGCGGAAGATTATGTCGGTCCGGGGGCATGCTAGGTCGCAGATCCGGACTGCCGGATGGTGACACTCTGTGCTCGCGGTTTGACCTCGTGCGACAAGGAGATCATGCTAGTCGCGGGGGCAAAGCTGGTCGCAGGTCGGACGGCATCGAATGTTGTGGCGCCGGTGGTCGCCGGCCTGTTGTCCACGGCAACTGGGAGAGATGACCGGTGTCGCGAGGGAGACCTGGTCCAGATCCGGGGCCTTGCGGATGGGTTGGCTCGTGGTCGCCAGTTTAGACCACCGTCCAAGCTATGGTATGACCTCCCTGATGGGCTTTTGGCGATCGACGGCGTATGAGGTCTCGCCGTGTTTGCCCTGAAGTCGCCGTCTTTTGCTCTTGGAGGCGAAAAGCATGGTCTTGCGTGCGAAGAAAGAACTCCAAGAGGCGGTGTAGGCTCTTGGACGTGGTCCGGATCTGGTGCAGGCGGTAACTGCTGTGATCTTTAGCTGAGTTTTACTCTCGGAGATGATGTTACGTACCGTTCACTGGCGGAGAGTTAGCTCTTCCGAAACCAGAGGCAGCTGTACTAAGAGAGGTCGCCGTGGAGTGAGAGCATTGAGTGCTCTCAGCTGACCGAGGATTTGTTAAACGAGAGATCCCAGGGAAGATGCTGCCATTGGTTGGCACGACCAGCGAGACAACCCTTAAGGTGACAGGGCGTGTGAGCGCTGTAGATAGAAATCCGTTGATTGTTGGTTCGCAAGCGGGGGAAAGCGATTGGTGAACGAAGTCTGGTTCTTTTGCTTTATAGAGGAGAAAAAGAATCGGCTTTGCGCTTCCTAGTTCGTAGCCAGGTCGCAGCGTTTCTGTGGAGAGAGCATGTTTTGTTGTGGTCCTCGCGTTTAGTGCGGAAATTCCCTGCGAGTGCTTACCATGTTGAAGCCAATATTTATCCAGACCATGAACCGGTAGGTCTGTGGAATAAGAGGTTAGAGACTACCTTTGTGACGATGGCGATAGATTGGGGCTCATAGAGGGTGTCAAAGGCGTTGAATCGATGAGACTTGCTATACTGTGAGATGAGAGTAATATTACCATAGTTAATTGATGAGTTCAAAAGACCGCGGAAAGTATCAGCAATACGTCGCCTAAGGTATACTATCTTAATGAGAGACTCTAAGAAAAACTTTATCGACACGAAAATATTTTTAAGGAGAGAGAAGAGGGTTCTAGGGAAAAAAAACATACTTAATTCTCTAACGAGGAAAGCTCCGTGACAAACGTGATGTCATTTACGCAGGCAAGGAAATTCGATGTTGTCCACGTAGATGGCGGAGGGGAGTTGATATTGCTTGCCACCGGGGCGGATGAGAAATTATTGACGCTGCACTACCGAACTATTGGTAGATGAGATCGTTGATGCTACCCGCAGGAGAAAAGAGCAGTAGTGGCTATTGTTGTACAGGTGGGGAAGTTTGGAACGGTGAGGTCGGCCCCGCGTCAAGGCCGTGAGGGCGTTGACGGCTGGCGAGACCACGGAGTTGGAAGCGAAGTAATGATGTTGTTCATGGAGATGCGATGTTTTTATCATAGATGATTATGGATGATTTTGTCAAGGAAGCCGGGATCCGTTGCTACACCCGATTACCACTGCGACGAAGGAATTTACATTTGTAAGCGTTCGACTGCGGAGCAGCTGTCATCGTCACCTAGTTTCATCCGTGTTACGGTAATACTGGAACCTCCCGTTCGGAATCGAACTGAGGTAGCAAAAGTCTCTTCGCTGGAATACGTAAGAGCGTGATGCTATATCGGAAGAAGAAATGCTAATCTGGAGTTTGACACGTTTCTTCGCTATTGTTGCTATCCGTTATTATGCTTCTTTATCTAGGATCTTTATGTTCGTCTTTTTGCAGTTAGACAAAGTAGTTACCCCTCGCTCCCCCTTTTGTGCCGAGCCATATTTATAAGGAAAAATTTGACCGAATATTCAGCGCAAGTTGTTGGGTGCAAGGGTTATGGTCGT
>CAJHQP010004005.1:0-60062 GCA_905132765.1 Moricandia arvensis | reverse complement strand
CTTTTCTGATAACACTCAAGCTTCCTCCTTGTTGAAAAACGACTTTCTGCAACCCTTTGACAACCCACATGTACTCCATAAAGCTTATCTGAAGGTATGAAGTAAATCTGGTCAGTAAACCACAAGTTAAAGTCTTAGTATTTTCACCTTGATCAACCAAAGCAAGCACATATGCAGAAGCTATAGATGACTCTCCAAGAACTCCCTCTTCTTTCTTTGTTTGATCAGGCACGTGAATATACAAAAGTTGTAAGTCTACTTCCTGATCAGCTTCAGCTGTGGGTAAAAGAGTCTCTGGTGGTCAGTATGGAAGTTCAGTCTCCTCCCATTGAAAACTAGGCTTGTACATAAAACTCATGGTTATTTTCAGCTCATCCCAAGTTTCGAGTTGTTCTTCTTCATATCAGCGTGCTTCTTCCTCTACCCTCCACCATGCTTTAGCCTCACCTCTCAGTAGACTAATAGCAAGGGATAGGCTTTCCCATGAGCCTACTGGATTCTGCTCAATGAAACTATCTAGGCTATCAGCCCATGCTATGAAAGTTTATGGACCATATCCTCCAGCAAAAACATCTGGATACATCTTAGAAACAAATCCCACAAGTCTCCTAGTTTCTTACTGGTGGTAGTTTCACTTCTCTGTCACTGTTTTCCTCTTCCAAACGATGTTGGTGGTAGATCAGCTACCAAAGAGACAAAAAATCGTGTGCAGTTGATGAAACCAGATTAAGATCTCTTACCTTAACCTTCAAGAGGCTATGATACCATTTGGTACGGCCCTGGATAGGCTGTAATTCCCTGGATCTCTTGTAGGTGGGTAAATGGTTTGATAATCCTTGCAAACAGAGAATCAAGGACTCAATTTGCTTCAAGGATTGTGGGTTGATGTGTGGACATAAGAGGTATGGCTCGACTCGTGATACTCCAAGGCTTCTGATCTGGATATGACACACCAAATCAGAGAACCGACGCTGGATGTTACTCACCAGAAAGTCTCAACTCGCCAAAGCAAGAGAAGTGATGAAAGAAAACATTTTTGATTGCCAAAACTTGATTGATTCATTATTCAGCTGACTGCGTACAATATATATAAGAAAACACCAAATCCCCTATTCCTAAACCAAATTGGTTTACTCTAATTCTAATACTAATCCAATTTGAAATTGGTTTACAAATTCTAATCCTAATTATCTTTGGTTTACCATGGTTAATCCCAAAACGAATTTTCCTTTGGTTCAAATTAAAAACATTAAAATCCCTTAAACAATAAGAGATTAACTCTTCTTCTCTTTCCACGCAAAACTAAGTGTGGAAGGTGTTGGTTCAAAGCTTTGGCCATTGATCTTGTGACTGGTCCAATTAAGAAGTTAATGCGTCTTCCATAAAGCTAGCACGCCCATTTTATTGTTGAAGCTAATCCAAGTTGGTTCTCTCCAACTCACTTTGTTCTCCACGCCAAGTTGAGCTTGTAGACTGATCTCCATGCTCAGAACCAGGTTGGATTGTCTCCTGTTCCAGCTCCTCTCCACACTGATTCATGATCATTCCATGACTTCCAGAGGCCGCATCAAGTGTCTTATCCTTCTCTCTGTCTAATACTTCCTAAACCATTACAATAAGACATTGAAACTGCCCATTCAGCCAAGCTTTGATCAGTAGATTAGCTAGCCGATACATTGGATCCCGTGCCTTGAGTTTGATCTTGCTCAGGATCGCATCACCGCCAGTCATGGTAGTTTGACACAACCTCCTTTATGATCGTCATCCCAGGCGGATGCCTCAACTGAAGTATGGATGACTTCCCCCATGGTTTAAGCATAGCGTCAAGATGATTGACATCGAGGGTCATACCTAAATCGTAACTCTGCAGAAGAATCCCGATAATATGCTGCAAACCACACGGGTTTATCTGACCAATCGATATCTTGAAATGGTTGAGAAGCCGCATCATGATTTCAGGAATTGAAAACCACAAATGGCACTGCATCAGGTACGCCTCATAGCACGTGAAGTAACCCTCAGGCAGAGACTCAGCGACCTCTGCAACTTCTGGAAGATGAAAATCGACTAACTCAGGAACTCGGCAGATGCTTCGGATGGCAGCAAGCCCATTCAGATAGCTCCTGATGGGACAAACTCCATGGGGTTGGCATGAAACAGGGGCATGGACCACGTAGCAGGTCTGGGAGGTTTCACTTCTCCCCTGGTCGCCCAGTATGCCTCAGCTTCCTCAGGATCAACCAATTCAGCCGAGAAATCCACCTTTGGCCCAGCATCTTTGTGTTGCGTGCTGGAAGCATCAAGGACATAACGGTCGTGGCGAGACTTTGAGGAAGCCTCTCTTATCGAAGACATGACTTTATTTTTACCAAAGGAAGGAAAGAGAGGAAAAAATCTTTTAATCCTTGAAAAAGTTTGTGAAAATGTGCAAGTGGGGAATTTGAAAACCCACTCCGTATACTTATAGAAGAAAAGATTCACTATTTCATCTCCAGGGTTTCAGACGTCGGATTCCGCATAATTTATCCAATATGCCTGAAAAACGCTCGCAAGAACAACACAGTTCTGACTAGCTGGAGGGCTAACTGTTGGGGTCAAAAACGGTTACGACGAAATCAACATCAGAAACCTACAGAGAAATGCACCATTTATGGAAAAAGAGATAATATCTCGAGTTAGACAGCATGGCCTGACCAATTTGCCGAACGGGCGAGTTGGGCAGCGTGGGCCGACTAACTTGCCCGTTTTGCTAGTTGGACAGCATGGGCCGACAAACTTGTCCGCTCGGCGAGTTAGACCAGTCTAACTCGCTGAATGGGCGAGTTGGGTAGAGTGGGCAAACTAACTCGCCGAATGGGCGAGTTAGATCAAACAAGACAACCAATTCATCCGTTCGGCGAGTTGGAAAAGCCCAATTCTCCAAACGGGCGAGTTGGATCAAACAAAATAACTAACTCGCCCGTTTGGCTAGTTGGATCAATCAATCCATTTTCATCTCATCCTCGTAACTCCCTCCCATGAAATTTGATCAAACTTATCTTTGTTTCCTCTTGATCATGGTTGACGTTGGACCTTTACCGAAAGAACTCGTTCCCTCGTGTAAAGATTGGATCGATCGTGTAAGACCATACGGTCAACTAAACACCAGGAGTCGCTTTACCTATACGAAATATCCTAACTCTCGAGTGACATCGCCTCAGGAATGCTTTATCGATAAAATTGAAAAAAACGCTTAGGTAAAAGAACGGCCCGAGATGGTCTAAAACTCGGCTAAAGGCCCACTCGCAATTTTATCTGAAATCAAGCTCAATCTTTATGATCGTTTATCTTTTATTTTGCATGAAGGGATAAATGTTAAGTTTGAAAGATGAATGTCAAGATAAATGTTAACTTTCCAAAGATAATCATGAAGATTGAGGGGAAAAAGGAATATTTTTGCGAAGCGATAAATTCAACCGAGGGCAGAAGGGGAAAAAGCAAACCGCCTCTGGAGGAGTATATGAGGACTTCGAGGGTGAGGATGCAAGGGACACAAGAAAATTCCTACTCAGAGCAAACATAGCACTTAGGGAAATTAGGCATATGTCTATTTTACTGTTATCGAGCTGCGACTAAACTAGGTTATCCAGGTCTTACGAGGTTAAAACTAGGAACTCGCCGACAGCTCTTTATGCCAAGGCTTTAAAATGTTGTAACCCTCAAACCATAGATTCGGAATAAGATCCTCTTTGTTCTTTTTTCTATCTTTACTAATTCATCATTATATTGTTGTTCTCATTGTTTCTTTGCTTGACGTTTTTGGCTTAGCAGAAATCCGGGACCTCTAGGAAATCTAGGCTTACCTTGCCTTCCTAAATCAACGGAAATCGACTGTGCGAATCTCGGTTCCCACAAACACTATTTGGGCGATGTGCAAAATTAAGGCGAAGTGTACAAACATGCGATCCGTAAGCCGTCCATATGAGTTTTGATAAATAAGAAAGAAATGGTCGAAAGGAGAATGATTTGGTGAGAAATGTTGGGACTTTTGTTTAGAACATGAGAAATAGAAAAGATGAACTCGAGAGAGAAATGGAGAGGAAGAGAGAATGGTTCTCCTTAATTTTATTTCATCGCCGGTCTTAGGGAGAAGGTGCGTCTATTTGAATTTGTGTACGAGAGGAGTTGCTCGTTGGAGCATCATGGAATCTTGGACCAGATTCTTCCAGCATTGGACAGCCTTTCCACGCGAGCCTTATACTCTCCAACGTTTAAATGTTAAGTGTAACTCCTCGGGTTAAATTGCCAATTTACTCCCCCGGGTAGATATCCACTTTAGACGCGTAAACAATTGGCTTGGAAGAGAACTGTACGGTCGACCTTGTACGGCTTGTACGGCTTGTGCGACCTTGTACGGACATGTCAACCTCACTTCATTTATTCTCCTTGTTCACTCCTGATGCTTTCATAAAGTCAACCTCTTCTTTATTCAGCCTCATTTCCACACTCCCCCACCTGATTTATCAAGGGAACCGATCAAGCTTGGACATCCATGAAGATCCCCCTAATTAAAAACCTCACCAAAGAAAACCCAATGGCTGAAAAAGATCAAGGAGCTCCAATCTGGAATGGATGGACTCAGTTGTCTTTTTCTCGCAGCCTTTGTAAACACATCAGCCAAATGAACATCCCTTCTGGTAGCATGGGAGGATCAGTCCTTGAACCACTAGTTCTCTGACTTTGTGGCAATCCACCTTTATGTGCTTGGTTCGCTCATGGAAGACTTAGTTTGAAGCAATATGAATGGCTGCTTGGTTCTCAGAGTGCATGGTGATGGGTGTGATGACTTCAATGCCAAGATATTTGAGGATCCCCTTGTTCCATACCAGCTCACTTCACAGTTTCCTCATCACCCTATATTCAGCCTCAGCACTTGAACAGGATACCACCTTCTGCTTCTTTATCTTCCAAGTCACAAGGTTGCCTCCAATGAATATACAATACCATGTGGTCGACTTTCTATCCACTCTATCTCCTGCCCAATTTGAAATCTTGAGTAGAATCTTGGTAAGATGATAAGAAATAAAAGACTAAGGAAGGGACTTAGACAAAAATGAAAGAGACTCGACAGTTTAAAATAAGAAACATAGAGAGAGAGAGAGAGAGAGAGAGATCAGAGCGACTGAAAGTTTTCCATATCATTGATGAACAAATGGATTACAAATATAAAGAGGAAGAGTAAAGCAACATAACAAATACATGATATGGTTTAGGATAAGCTTTATTCAAGAGGCGTGTGTAGTCAATGGCGAGGAGCTTTGAATTATTCTGGACGAGAGGCTTCTCACGCTTGATCCTTTTGGTATCTTGACCAGATGTTCTTCTAGCCTTGATCCAGGCTGTCCACACGTGCACCTTATCCCTTTGTTCTAGCCTTATCGAAGTAGCAACTGGTAAAATTAACTTCTGGTCGAGTTACATCTACTCAGGTAAATATTGACCAAGGTTGATTTGGGTCGCCCCCTTGTACGTCATGTCCGGCCTTTGTACGGACACTTGTATGGATGACCCAAAATCAAATCCTCTCCACTTCCTCTATCACTTCACCATCTCTGTTCAACACTCTCCCTCAAGCTTGACCAGGGGGAACCGGTCAAGCTTCGACGCCATGAGATCCCTCGTTAAAAACCTTATCAAGGAAAACCCTCCTTAGGGATAAAACCCTAACAAGGAAAAGAGTAAAGATTCCATGGTAAGGTGATCAGTTCCTTCTGGTAAGGTCCATGAGTCCAAGTCTCGTGTTGATGAACTCAACAGTCTTCTGTCAAGCCACTTTAGTGAACACATCAGCTAGTTGGTCTTCACTTCGTGTATAGCAAGGCAAGATGTCTCCTAATACAATCAATTGTCGCAGCTTATGGGAGTCAACCTCAATGTGCTTCGTCCTCTCGTTGAACATCGAGTTGGATGCAATGTGGATGGCTGCTTGGTTATCACAGTGCATTGTCATGGGTGTGGCTTGCTCAATTCCCAAGTGCTTCAGTATGTCTTTGATCCAAACCAGCTCGTTTGTCAACTTCAGCATTGCTCTATATTCAGCTTCTGAACTTGAGCAGGACACTACCTTCTGCTTCTTGATCTTCCAAGTAACTAGGTTACCACCAATGAAAGTGAAATAGCCTGTAGTAAAGTTCATGTCCATTCTATCTTCAGCCAATTCCGCATCACAATACCCAACCACCTCAGTGCTCTCATATCCCATCCACAGTCCTTGGTCAGGTGATCAATTCAGGTACATAGGTAGACAGTTCACCATGTTCCAGTGATGCTCCTTTGGTCCATGTGTGTTTTACCATGCTCTTGGCGACTGTTTAAGACCATATTTAGTTTTCTTCAACCTCAGAACATTCCCTTCCTTTAACAAGTGTTCTAATCTAATAGGATGATACATGTACACCTCATCTTCAAGTTCTCTATGAAGGAATGCATTCTTCAAATCCATCTATCAAGGCCCCCACTTAAGATTCAGAGCCACTGAACACTATTCTGATTGTGTGAAGCTTTGCAACTGGAGCAAATGTGTCTAGATAGTCTTCACCATACGTTTGAGTGAATCCTCTTGCCACCAGTCTGGGCTTCTTCCTATCAATCCTCCCATTTTCAAGATACTTGATTGTGAAGATCCATCTACTAGACACTGCCTTCTTACCTCTTGGTAGTTCACTCTAATACCAAGTATCATTCTTTATCATTGCATTTGCTTCAGCACCAATTTATTCCTTCCATTCTTTGTCCTTCATTGCTTCCTCATATGACTGTGGAATGTAACTCCCATCCAGACTGATCATGAACGTGCGATGTTCTTCAGGATAGTGAGCAAGTGAACATGATACTTGGGATGGATACTCTATTGCCTGATTATTGTAGTACACTCGAGTGTTTACCCAATTGGCTGGAGGATTCCTGATCCTGGTGCTTCTCCTTAACTGCTGTTCCACCACTGGTTCTTCATCCTGATTCTGACCATTTTCCTCACGGACTGATTCTTCTACATCTTCATTTACCATTCCTTCCTCTTGTTCCACACCTCGATCATGAGAACCTGAACCTTCACCTTCTTCTTTTTGGTAGATTCCTTCAAGTTCATTCCCCCCTCATGGTCAAAGTGGGGATCCTGACCTTCCTCATTGGTTGTGGGGGGGGGGGCTTGTGGTTGTCCTCCTCCAGTCTTTGGATCTTGGGATATGTTAGCTGCTTTATCAGATTCTAGATCCTTCAACTATGCCTGGATCTTCTCTTCATAATAACCTCTTTCTTCAACAAACTTCACATGCCTAGACACCAGGACTCCTCCGGTTACTGGATCATAGCACTTATACCCCTTTTGAGTTGGCGAGTATCCTATGAAAATCCCTTTAGTTCTCTTTGCCTCCAACTTGTTCCTCAACTCTCTGGGTCTAAGAACAAAGCATAGACAACCAAGGACCGGAAGATGATCCCGGGTTGGTCTATACTTGTTCAAGACCTCAAATGGTGACTGATCATTAAGGACCCTGGTTGGTGTTCTGTTGATGAGGTAGCAGGCAGTAGCAACATCATCACTCAAAAATCCTATTTGGAACATTTTCCTAGAACATCATTGACCTTGCAACGTCCATGAGATGTTTGTTCTTTCTCTCGGCCACTCCATTTTGTTGATTTGTATAGGGAAGCTTGTCTAGTGAAGGATTCCATGTTGAGATAGGTGTTGCTTGAAGGCTTGACTAGTGTACTCCCCACCATTATCTTATCTAAAAATTTTCAGCTTAGCATTGAAATGGTTAGTCACATAGCCTTGAAAATTTCAAAATGCATCAATCACCTATCTTTCGATGGAATAAAGGTTATCCATGTGTATTTAGACTTCTCATCTATGAATGTGACAAAATATTTGTTGTTCTCGCTTGACAAAAATGGTGCAGTCCAAACATATGAGTGAATTAAATCAAAGCAATGTTCATAGATGGTTTTAGATTTATGAAACACATTCTTACAATGCTTGCCTAAATACAAGCTTCACAATCATTATTTTTAAACAAAAACACCTGGAACAATTAAGTTTAAAGCTCTCACATGAGGATGTCCTAGTCTAGCATGCCACAAAGCATTCTTATTTAAAATAGAAGCATAAACAGAAGTAAATGAACATCTATGATCATGCACGAAATTAAGATATTAAAGCATATAAAGGTCTCCTCTTTCCCAATCCATCAACCGCTCTCAATATCCTGAGACTTCACATCATTAGGTCTAAAGATAACATTGCAATGCATATCAGTGGTACACTTCTTGACAGAAAGTAAATTAGAAGTAAACCCAGGCATGTCAAAAGCTCTACACCTCTTATTGGTATCATATATCCATTAGAAATCGTTAAATGGCCATGCACAGGTTCTTTATCTCTAATAAGACTAGTATCACTAATCATATGATGAGATGCACCTGAATCAACTATCAATGGTTTAGATATGTTATGAGCAGTATGAGATTGACCAAGTATCCTAGTATGATTAAACACACTATCAGTTTGATCAAGTATGCTAGCAACCTTAGATGCACCAAAAGAATACTCACTGACATTACCAAGAGTGTTACCATTATCCTTAAGCATTTTGATGAGTGAATCCATTTCTGATCATCGGATGAACTCATGCTCATTTGGTCGGGTCTGATGGGCAGTGTAGGTCACCAAGGCCTTGCTTTCACCACCTTCACGACCTTCTGCCTCGTTTTATCGGTTTGATGTCCGAGCTCCTGGTTGATCATTCGTACTATAGGTGAAATTTTCTCGTGCTTCCCTCTCTTTCATCAACTTTTTCGGCTTGAGATGAGGATAGAGTATCCAGCAATGGCTCTTCTTATGCCCATGCCTCTTGCAATGATCACAGTTTCCATTGAACCTCTTGTCTTCATAGTTCCTAGTGAACCTCCGGTGTTCATACTTGTGGACCTTGTTAGCTTGAGGCACCTTGGCTTGGTTGCCAAGATTAAGCTCCCTCTTTCCTCTAAAGAGC
This sequence comes from Moricandia arvensis, assembly GCA_905132765.1. Classification (NCBI taxonomy): domain Eukaryota; kingdom Viridiplantae; phylum Streptophyta; class Magnoliopsida; order Brassicales; family Brassicaceae; genus Moricandia; species Moricandia arvensis. Next base: position 51,030 of record CAJHQP010004005.1, on the reverse strand, counting down.
CCCAAGGACCGTTGTTCCTTCTGGATTTGTGCGCATACCTCTTCAAGGGAAGGGAGCTTCTCAAATCTTAGGATGTGCTTAACGAGGTCGTTGTAGGTTGAATTAAGTGTGAGCAGAAAACCAAAGGCCTTTTCTTGCTCACACCACTCGTTCAGCTCATTCGGATCTGTAGGGCTCGGCCTCGGCATCTCAAGTTCCGACCATAAAGCTCAAAACTTTCCCAAGTGTTTGGTAAACTCCATGTCTTCTTGCACTAAGTTCTTGAGAGAACATCTCCTCTTCATAATCTTTGTCTCGATTCATCCAAGTCACTCGTTCATTTTAGTCTTTCATTCTCCCTTTACCTCTCACATTTTCTCTTTATTCTTCCAAGTCTCTCACGAATCTACATCATTCTCATCAGTCTCCTTTGTCATTTGCATCAAATCTCCTCTACATTATCTTCATCTGAAAACATTTTAAGAAACACTAGGCAACATGATATTCAAGGCGCGAGAATGAGAGTGTTGTAATCTAGCATTCCATAGTACATCTTTAGGTAATTAAGAAACAGAGTTTAAAGCACAAGATAAATCAGAAGCTATCATAGTGTCCTCAAGCAAGTACAAGTCTCCCTTGGTTACACCTTTGCCAAGCAACTTACTGGTCCCAATATCCTGAAAATACACTTCTTTAGGGGTGAAAGTAACATGGAAATTTAAATCAGTAGTGAACTTTCAAACTGATAGAAGGTTGGAAGCAAAGGGTGGCATATAGAAAGCTTTAGACACTTTATCAAACAGTTTTAGATCACTTACACCTTTCATAGGAACTTTATCACCATTAGCTAACATCACATTTCCTAGGACTGGTTTTATATTAGTAATAAAATTTGAATCACTAATCATATGGTGTGATGCACCAGAGTCTATAACTAATGGTCTAGCAGTGCCTAGTCCACTCATTGCAATACCAGCAGTATATGAAGCATTAAGAGAGATACTAAGAGTGTTAACATTACCAGAGTTTTCCTTTAAGGCCTTGATGAGGGCGTCCAAGTCAGACCTCTTAATGCTCTCATCAGGATTGGACCTTGCAGTGGAGTAAGAGGAGGTTGTCTCCATGACTCCCATACCAGTGTTAGAGAACATTGAGGAACATCCAGAAGGATTCACTGGTTCAGCTCCTGGAGTTGAGAAGTGTGCTCTAGCATCTTGGTACTAGTTTCTTGACTCTCTGAACTTGTTTGCCTTCAAATGAGGATGAAGTATCCAGCAATTATCCTTCATGTGGCCCTTCTTCTTACATTATCACAAGTCAAGGCCCTTCTATCATCTTGTTTGGAAACCCCTTTGTTTTCTACTGGTCATGGTCCTTCAGCTTTGGTTACTCATAACCAACTCGCCTTTGCCTCCAAATAGACCAAGAGATCCTTGTTCCTTCTGAATCTGAGCACACACTTCTTCAAGGCTTGGTAGCTTGTCTGCTCTCAGTATGTGCTTGATTAGGTCATTGTAGGTTGGGGTCAAAGTGAGAAGCAACCCAAACGCCTTATCCTACTCTCTCCCCTCATTCATGACTAAGGGTTCCATGGTATGTGGTCTGAGCATCTCCAGATCTGCCCACAGTGACCTAAAATTCCCAAAATGGACAGTTTAATCCATGTCTTCTTGACTTAGTTAGTTTATAGCTTTCTTAACTTCAAAAACTCGAGTAAGGTTTGATACATTACCATAGACCTTGTACAGAGTTTCCCACATATTTTTGGCGCTTTCACAGTATGAATAAGCTTCCAAAATGGCTGGATCCCGAAAGTTTTGGATGAGAGACAGCACCATGAAGTCATCATGCGCCCATTTGCCTTCATCACTCACCACCATCTCCTTTCCATCTTCTCCTGGAGAGTTTTTTTTGGAGCTTCTCCCCTCGAGACATGACTCCATAAACCTCTTCCTCTAAGGACAGTCTTCAGCAATCTCGCCCATAGAAGGTAATTAACTCCCTTCAAAGTCACTAGGATGGTCACGGGTTTAGTTTTCTCCATCTTCTTTCGCTATTAGCTTCTGGTTAGTAAGCTGAGAGTTGAAGAGATTCGAACCAGAGAGTATAAACTTGAAAAAGAAAGTAGAATAGAGAGTTTTGCGGGAGTAAAGTAGGTTTCAAGAGCTTTGAGATACCATGTGATTTTAAGAGATAATGAAGAGTTTAGACTAAGAACAAGATGAACTTTATGAGGAACTTGAAGAACAACAAAAGAGAGAGAGAGATCCATGAGGAAAGACAGAGAGATCCGTGAGGAAAGAGAGAGAGAGAGTAGAGAAGTGAGTATTTATCCAACTTGCCTTAGGTTTCTTTAGATACATTTCTTAACTAGATAATAAAATATCCAAAATAATGAGGCAGAGAGGAAAAAGAATAAACTAATGTGCTAGGCTCCAAACTGTCTTGAGCAGACGCCCAGACTAAAAGGGACAGGTCCCAATGGTTGTCTAGCCTTCTGGTTCCCATCTCTGCACGTGAAAACCACTCTCCAACGTTCCCATTCTTAAGGCAAGTACGGATAAGCATTCCTAGTTGATTTCTTGCACAACTCTTTTCTTCCTTTACTTGCAAGGCACGATGGGTCCTATAGGTTGTACGGATAGCCTTGGTGCACAAGTCATCTTGAATCTTCTTTCATCTGAGCCTTCTTTTTCTTATATTTTCATCTCCTAATTTTATTGCTTCACCTCAACAAGGGATTCAATATTACGTGTGGGGATAAGGCTTCTTCCTTTGGGAACATTGGGACATGTCACTTTCAACCTGGTCATCAACAGTTGGGACAATTTGGAGTCTTCTACATTTGTTTAATCTTTTCTAGGGACCTTACTTGTTTAATTTTATTCCTAGGATATTTGTATTGCCTATTTAAGGACTGTAGCCAGAAACCTAATGAAGCAAGGAATTCAGTTCCTCATTTTCTCTTTGTCTCTCTCTAATTTCGCCCCTCTCTCTCCTCATTCTCCATGTTCTTCATCTGAAAACTCTTAAATTCTCATAAAATCTCATGGTATAAGAGAAAATAAGCTCCTGAAACTTATTCTCTACATTATTCTCTACTCACTTCTGCTATTTTATTTCTCTACTCGGATTAGTTTTGAAAGTTTTAGTCTGTTCGTGAACTGTTCTTGAGCTGTTCTTGCTGTTTCTGTTGGAAAAATCAAAAATGGTTGTGATTCCAGTTACTCTTAAGGGAGCTAACTATTTACGGTGGTCAAGTCTTAACAAGACATCTCTTGGAGCCAGAGGAGTCTGGGAACATGTTGTTGAAGGCAAGACCTCAAAGAAGACCATCCAAGAAGATGATGGCAAAGAAGTGGCAGTTGCTGCTGATGAAGATAGAAAGAGGGGTCAGGAGGACCTCATGGTGCTATCTATCATTAAGAACAGCCTTGAAGGCTCAATCATGGAAGCTTACTCCTACTGTGAAACTTCCAAGGAGCTGTGGGACACTCTCCAAAATGTGTAAGGAAACATATCCAACATAAGTAGGGTGGTTGAGGTCAAGAAAGCCATCAACACTCTCAGTCAATAGGACACTGACTTCTCTAAATATTTTGGGAAGTTCATATCATTGTGGGCAGAGCTGGAGATGTTGAGACCAGCTACTGTTGACCTTGATGTGCTCAACGAGAGGAAAGAACAAGACAAGGTCTTTGCTTTGCTGTTCACTCTCAATCCTGGTTATAGCGACCTATTCAAGCACATCCTAAGGAGAGCGAAGATACCATCCCTTGATGAGTTTTGTGCTCAGATTCAAAAGGAGCAAGGCTCAGTGGGTCTCTTTGGAGGCAAAGGAGAGCTTATCATGGCAAACAAAGCTAAAGGAATAGAAAACAAAGATGAAGGTGAGGCTAAGAAGGGATTTTACAAACCTATTCAAACATTGCAAGAAGAAGGGTCATGGCAAGGACAAGTGCTGGATCCTTCACCCACACCTCAAACCTCAGAATTTCAGGACACCTTATGCTGATGCAAGGGCTCATTTTTCTGGTGATATAGTAGAACCATCTACTCCTATGCGCTCCATGGCTGCTGGTAAAGGAAAGGCATTTACATTCAGTGGTTTCTCAGCTGTGGGGACTACACACGATGAGTCCATCAAGAAGTCAGACCTTGATGCTCTCATCAAAAGCCCTCAAGGAGTCTAGTAAAACAATTGCTATCTCTCTTAATGTATCATATAAATGGCCAAGTGCTCTTATTACTTCACTGAATGCATCTAGTAGTTTTAAGCCTCTAGTTATAAACTCAGGAGCTTCTCACCATATGATTAGTGATGCTAGGTTGAGCCTGTTGTAGGTAATGTCATGATTGGAAATGGAGATAAAATACAAATTCAAGGTGTAGGAACTCTTAAGTTGTTTGATAAAGATAGAAAAGCCTTTTACATGCCAGCTTTTGCTTCAAATCTTTTATCTGTTAAGAAAGCTACCACTGATTTAAACTGCAAAGTAATCTTCCATCCTAATGAGGTTGTATTTCAGGACATTGAGGCTCTTAAGTTGATTGGCGAAGTTGTTACATAGGAGGACTTGTACCTACTTGAAGACATTAAAGCTGATTCAAATATATCTTCTGCTTTTAGTTCAATTCCTGTTTTAGAAAAGGATGTATTGTGGCATGCTAGGCTAGGCCATCCTCATTCTCGTACACTGAACCTTTTACTTCCTGATGTTTCATTTAAAAATGATGGATGTGAAGCATGTATTCTTGGAAAACATTGCAAGACTGTTTTCCCTAAGTCATCTACTATCTATGAAAATTGCTTTGATCTTATACATTCTGATGTCTGGACTGCACCATGCATTTCCAGGGGCAATCATAGATATTTTGTCACCTTTATGGATCAAAAATCTAAATATACTGGGCTGACTATGATTCAAACTAAAGATAGAGTGCTAGATGCTTTTGTTAATTTCTTGAACTACAAAACTAATCACTTTATTGTTAAGATCAAAGTGTTAAGGTCAGATAATTGGGGGGGGGGGAATATATCAAGCTTAGCATTCAAAAACCACCTAGCTGAACATGGAATCATCCATCAAATTAGTTGTCCATACACATTACAGCAAAATGGTGTAGCTGAAAGAAAGAATAGGCACCTAATGGACGTAGCAAAGTCAATGATGTTCTATACAAACATTCCAAAACGTTTCTGAAGTGATTCTGTGATGACAGCATGCTATCTAATTAATAGGACTCCAACAAGAGTCCTTGACGATTGTACGCCATATGAGGTATTGAACAAAAGAAAACCCTCTATTGATCACTTCCGTGTATTTGGATGCTTATGCTATGTTTTGCAGCCAGGTGAACATAGAAAAAGCTTGAAGCCAGGAGTACTAAGGTTGTGTTCATAGGCTACTCCACTACTCAAAAGGGATACAAATGCTATGCTCCAGGAACTAGGAGGGTGTTACTCTCCAGGGATGCAAAGTTTGTGGAATCCAGAGGTTATTATGAAGACAAGAGTTGAGGGAATCTCAAGGATCTATCTCAAGGAGCCTCAAATAGGGCAAACAACCCAAGGCACATCATGGACAGTCTTGGCATCAGTATGCCACAAAAGGAAAGGACCACTGGTCAAAAACCTGGTCCAGGTCCAGAAACAGGTATGGATGAGGGTGAAGAAGCTGTTCATCCTAATCCTGAAGGGGGGGAAGGAAGATGTTTCACATACTGATAATCAAGATGATTCACATACTGGTCAAGAGAATCAAGAGTTCATGATCAGGATGAAATCCAACAATATGAGTCATCGGACCAACAAAACGAAGCAGAATCTGTTGAAGAAGAACATATAGAAGAGAGTCAGCTGCTTAGGAGAAGCACAAGGCTGAAGAAGCATCCTTCCAACTGGATTAACACAAGGTTGTACTTCAATATCCAAGAAGTAGCTCATCACACTCAGGAAACCTGCTCGCTTGCCCATTACCCTATGGAACCTCAAGCCTTCATCACCAACATAGATCAAGCGTAATTCCAAGGTCTTATGAAGAGGCTATGAAACTTGATGAATGGAGAGACTCAGTTGAAGATGACGTCAATGCCATGATCAAGAATGAAACCTGGTTTGAAACTGAGCTCCCCAAAGGCAAGAAAGCAGTTACAAGCAAGTGTTATTCCCCATCAAGTATCTGGCCAATGGCAAAACAGAAAGGAGTAAGACAAGAATGGTTGCAAGGGGATACAATTATGTCTATGGAGAAGATTATCTCGACACATTTGCACCAGTGGCTAAGCTTCACACCCTAAGGAGTGTTCTCTCATTGACAGTTAACTTGAAATGGGATCTATGGCAAATGGATGTCAAGAATACTTTCGTACAAGGTGAATTAGAAGATGAGGTCTACATGAGACCACCTCCTGGTATGGAACACCTTGTCAAGCCAAGGAATGTGTTGAGACTGAAGAAAGCAATACGATCCTATTACTATCAGATTGGTATAGAACTTGTCAATTTGAACAACTTGGCATCAGATTGGCAAAAATAGGGTGTCCGTACCGTACAGCTGTACGGACGAGGTCGACCCAGAATGCACTTTCTCGACCATTTGGCCACATTTTGGGTTTGTTCAAAAATAGGGCGAAAAGTGTACGGACCAAACCCTAATTGGTACACACCCTAATGATGACTTATGTCCCAAGGCAGGAAGACTTGTGTCCCAAGGCAGGAAGACATGTGTCCCAGGACGAAAAGTGTATGGGCAAGAAGGAAAAGATCCTAAAGGCATATTCTGGTCGAGATGCCTTAGGAAACTACCATGAAGCTCACCTTTCTCTCCTCTCTACGCGGATCACTCATGGCCACATGATCAGTCCACAAGCCAGCACAAGACAGCCTGTCCCTTGACCATAGGCGTGCTGCAATAAGGGCAAGTATTTTGAATATTGAATGTAGACTGCTTATGTTCCATATACACTTCGGCTCCCCTCCATTCATCCTTCACTACAAGGATTGCCTTTACAATCCAGAGATCATCACAGCCTTTCATCCTTCTTCAAATGTTTATATCCATAAGATCTAGGTTTATTATTTACTACTTGTATTGCTTATAAAACGCCATAAGTGGCAATTGTAAACTCTGAAAATATTACATGGTATCAGAGCCATGTTCATCAAAACTTGGTTACTAGCTTCCGTAAGCTCAAGCTCACTCCCATGCCATTAGTAAAACTGATGAAGAAGCTCATGTCCAGCCGGTTGTTTAAACTCTTCAAGATGAAATCTTTCTCTCCATGGTGTGTTTAGAAGCTATCCTCTGTCCATCCTCCTCTCTCATGTCTGTCATGAAGAAGAAGAACCTTGGAAACAATGGTGTATTGAGCGGTCTGATCAACCAAGATCTGAAGCTTTGTTCACGCTATTCTCATTTTGGGTCCAAGAAGAACACTTTCAGGATGAAATCTTTCACCTTGTACCTGGTAAGAGGCGACCAAACATGAAGAAAGTTGGTGTCTTTGGCATGGTGGGTCCAAGGTGAAGGTTGGCGCAAGGTTGAGATGTTGGGTTGCAAACTAACAAATCAGATATGTCCATTCATGAACCGGATATCCATTGAGGTTCAAGGAACCAGCATATGTTCCTTGACTGTAAATTAACTCCTCTTCCTTTGATAAAGCTTGAGCTTTTATGAACTGGTCGTGTTGTGGTGTGTGTTCATGTCCAGAGGTACATAGAAAGATTGCTAGTTGTGTTGCTAGATGCTGTCCTAGGATTCTCTAAAGTCTTGTGTTTTGTATTGATGATAAAGGCCATACCTTGTTCACTGCTTGAATGTGTATTAGGGTGCTAGATAGTGTATCTGCTCCAATTATTGCATTAATGACTGATTAAAACTTGTTAAGGTGTTTTGTATTATCTTCATACACATGGGTGGTTGCTGCCTTATGTTGAGCAACTAGACTAATGTCTAAGGATGCGATTAAGGTAGCCAAATGTTGCCTAAATGATATGTGTTTTATCTTAACAGATCATGCATTGTTATTTAGGAAGTTGCTTGCATAGATTAGAACTTGCTTGTCTTGATTCAATCTGATGCATTGTGGTTGACATTGGAGATCAAACTTGATGATTAGTCAAGGTTTGATCGCAATGCTTGTAGCCTAATCTGTTCTGGAGTTTGAGTGTTGTACAGGGACATAAGAAGTGTTCAGTGTCTAACCAAACCAAGAAAGAGAAGGCAGTGCCCATTGATGAAGCAATGGAGAGTTGCTTACCTTGTGTGTAAAGCTGGTAGACTTAAGCGCAGCTGTAGGCAGTGTTGCACTTTTGGTTCAAGATACACACAAAGAAAGGGCATCACCAAAGTCAGGGGGAAGACCGCTGGTCCAAAGATACTTGAAGCTGAAGCCAAGATGGTGGACGGTTGGTTTAAGCGCAACTGTTGAAAGTGGTGTGCTCCCGGTTTCAATACTCCTTGAAACTTGATTCAAGCTTGGACCTCTACTCATCCTAGCTTGAAGAGAGAATCAAGGAGCAACCAAAAAGATCCATGAAGTTTTGTGTCTAATTTCCTCAAAGGCCATTGCAAGAACTTGTAGAAGCATTCAACCTGGTCTAGGCAATGGTGGGTCTAGGCAAGAGGCTGTTCAGAGCAGTCTTGGCTGTGTGACGAAGAAGGTTACTCCATCAATACGGCTTTTATTGTGAGGTGGCTGAGGAAGTAGGTGAGTTATCTACCAGACCTTCATTCAAGTTGGTGTTTTCTCAAGAGTCTGTTGTGGTTTTTTAAGTGGGGGATTTAGGTGTGCAAAACACTCCTCACCAGCCGGATCAGTGAAGTCTTCTAGAGCTCATTGCAACCTTGCAAGCTTGGTCTTTCGCCAATTTTCAGTTCCAAGCTTGAGGGCGAGTGTGAATGGGTTTCATGATCCAAGAGAAGTCTTTCAAGTGGGGAACTCAAGTGGCGGTTCAGTGCAGCCAGTCCTCACCATCCGAGCAAGAGCTTGAGCCTCACTAAAGAGGATTTGGTCGTTTCCTATCTTCTCTAAGGTGGCTGTGAAGTCAGTTGAGAGGGGGAGACCAAAACTGGGTCTATTAAGAGGTCAAGTTGAGTTTGATGAGTGCAAAAGATGTGATGATCATTTCTGCACCAGTTAGGCCATCATCCAGAGTCCTTTGTGTCCAATCACACTGGTTCTAAGGCACAAAGGCTCACTGGCCAATCCATAGGCCTTGGAGGTCTTACTCATTTCCTAATCAAGGTTTTGTCCCAAATGGGTTTTCTTTGATAAGGGTTTTAAGGTGGAGACTCTTCAAAGTTCCAAGCTTAATTAAGGATATCCTATAGCCAAGCTTGAGGGGGTGTGTTAACTTGAAGAGAAGAAATGAACATCTGAAGCAAAATGATGAAGATGGTCTAACGTGCACAGTTAGGGCAAGTCATCCGAAAATGTTTGTCAAGGCTTAAAGATTATCCAGAGGCTTTTGTGAAGCTAAGAATAGGTCCAAGAGGGGCTTAGACTGAAGTAGGAGGGTATTGGAGGAGTTTGGGAGAATTTGGAGTAAAATGGTTTATGGGCAAAAATAGGCGTACATACCGTACGGTCGTACGGACTGTACGGATGAGGTCAACCCAAAATGCACTTTCTCAACCATTTGGGAACATTTTAGTTTTGTGCAAAAATAAGCGAAAAGTGTGCGGACCAAACCTTAATCTGTACACCCCTTGACGATGACTTGTGTCTTAAGGTATGAAGAAGGCTCAAGGAACTTATGGGCAAGAAGGAAAAGATCCTAAAGGCATATTCTGGTCGAGATTCCTTAGGAAACTACTAGGAAGCTCAAGTTTCTCTCCTCTCTACTCGGATCACTCATGGCCACATGATCAGTCCACAAGCCAGCACAAGACAGCCTGTCCATTGACCAAAGGCGTGCTGCAATAAGGGCCAAGTATTCTGAATACTGAATGTAGACTGCTTCTGGTCCATATACACTTTGGCTATCCTCCATTCATCCTTCACTACACGGATTGCCTTCACCATCCAGATATCATCACAGCCGTTCATCCTTCTTCAAGTGTTTCTATCCATAGGATCTAGGTTTATTATTTGCTACATGTATTGCTTATAAAAGGCCATAAGTGGCGATTGTAAAGTCTAAGTGAGTGAGGGGGATTTCCCCTCCTCCTTCATAATCTAAAGTTCATTTCTGGATTATGAATCTCTGTGATTGAGTCTCTTAGTCTCTGGTTCCTTGAGTCTCATGAATCTCTCTTCAGTCTCCTTATTCTCTTAGTCTTATCCACAATCTTAATTCTTCCATCAAGTCTCTCTTTCATTCTCTTTAACACAAGACCAGTCTGAACCTATTGAGGTTGAATCACCACACACACGGGCAGGACTCTGAAAATCTTATAGGAACAACTACACCATGTTTGAAACCACATTGGAAGATGGCTTTATAGAAGCAGAGTTGTTGAAGATGGTTGTGATGTAGGCTAATTTCTTTATTCACCATGGAGATTAAACTTAGTGTGAGAAATATTCAGGAATATACTTGGAGAGTATCACATGGCTAACTAAGAGGTATATCTCTTGATACTTGGAAATCTTAGTGGATCTCCCTCAGAGGTATAATTGTGACCTCTTTATCTCACTCTGAACCAAGGTTTCATTCACCTTTTAGATTCTCGTAACAACTCTCATGAAAAAAACTCTCTTTCCACATCTAACAAACAATCTTACTGATTTTCTGCTTCATATTCATCAACCACTATCATCTTCTATCTTTGTAAGACATTCTACCAAACAAGTGGTGTGCATCCGGAAAACAGAAACTTGCTGCAATAAACCCGTCTTTAGCAAAAACCAGAACTAGCCTAAATTCAACTCTAAAATCCAAGATTATAACTCTTAGCCAGCCAACAAAACCGTCAAACAAAGCGACCACAATATTCTTCCATCTCTATCAGGCAACAATTTATTTTATTTTTTATGTCAATAGAAAATACATAAACATTACCATTTTCTACTCCTCAAGCATTATACAGAGTGGCGTGTGATGGTGATTTTGTTGTTAAGAAGGGTAGAAACTGATATCTACTTGGCATTATCCATCTATTGTCGCTGCCTTTGTAGTTTCAGAACAAATAGAAAAATCTCAGACAATTGTGGAGATACATCTTGTCCAAGACCAAAGCTTCCGCCTTTACCAACAACCTCGCTGACGTTACTACGCTTCTTAATGTTCTTCTTCAATCTGGTCTTTTCTTCTTGTCTGGGTCTATTTGTAGAAAGCGTTAAGGTGATGAGTTTAATGGAGTTCGAGTCTTTTGTCTGTTTGTTAGAACGTGAAGCTTAGAAATGCTGAAACTGATTAGAGAAACCCATGAATCGACTCCAGCTCTGATACCATGTTAGATTTATGAGTTGTTGGGTTTATAAAAAAATGTAAAGGAAAGCCTAGCCCAAGCCTATTACTATCCTAGCAAGGCCTTATACAAGATTATGTGTTTAGGGTTTTCTCTCTTCTTGTCTTATAAAGTCAATCATCATGTTCATGAGATGTAAACTTGGCTGTCATAGTTGCAGGCACACTAAACTCCTTTTTATGATATCAATATCTTCTTAGCTCTTGGTGACAACTCTAAAGTCTTCTCCTTTCTTGTACTTTACATGTCAATAAAGCTCATTGAGATATCTCTAGTTTATGTTCAACTCTAAAGTCTTCTCCTTAAATACACAAATTTATCTTGTTCTTGAAATGGTTTCATGGTATCAGAGCTTGGTTGCTCAGTTCCTGGTGTTCTCTTCCGCTCAAGCACAAAGCTCCAACCTTTCACTCATTCAAACCACATGGAGTCCAAGTTGTTTTGTTCAAATTACTTCAATATGAAGATAGCAAAAACCATGTCGTGTCTCAAAAACCACCTTGTCCAAGCAGTTCTCTCTAATATATCCAAGATGAAATCTTTCAAGAAGGAAGCATTTTCTCGGGTCCAGAAATTGGCGTCTTGTAAGCATGAAGAAAGGAGATTTTTTGAATGTATTGGGTTCAAGGAGTATGGCCACACAAAGAAAAAGATGTTGGTTCCCAATTTAACAACTCAGATCTGACCATTCATGATGCATATTGCCTGGAGGTTCAAGTAACAAGCACATGTTCCTTGATAGTATACAGAAAGTGATACAATGACAAACCAAACGAAAGTGTCAAGACAAAGGTCTAATGCCATTGCATATCATCACTGGATGTGTCAGTCCCCAAACTACAGGAAGTATAGTGTGATTGAGTATGCAATGAGAGGTTAATGCCATTGTATGATACAACTTGGATGCATAAGTCCCAAAGTCTACAGGAAGTGTAGAGTGGGATATCATACAATGAGAGACTACCTTGTGAGGTCTCTTAAGGTGATCTAAACACCACTAGCTACTGGAATAATGAAAATAGCCAAAACTCACAAGGGTAAGGACTTCAGGTCTTGTAAAGACTGATGGTTCCTTAAGGCCATGGAATTGCATACACTTAGCTCACAAGCTTAGCGCCTCCCATAATCTCGGAGTTAAGCTTGAGGGGGAGTCGTAATATGCATGATCCATGGTCCAGTATCAAGCCTTTTCAAGGACTTCAACAAAGGATCATTCAACCCGGTCTAGGCAGTGGCGTGTCTATGAAAAGAGGCTGTTCAGAGCAGTCTTGGTTGTGTGTGTATGAAAGCTAATTTCAATGCGGACTTTGTGTTAAGGTGGTTGAAATTGAAGCTGAAGGATCCACACAGCCTCCCATCAAGTTGGTGTTGCCATGAAGAGGTTGCAAATTGCCAAGTGTGAGCGGTTCAAGTGACTATCTAATCCAGTCACTCCTTACCTAAATAAAACGGAAGTATCATAAACTCAATTCATTTAAATACATTAATCATTTCTCTCTATAGTCTTGAAATGATACTTAAAATGTTTAGTTGGTTCTTACTACTTCTTTGGTCAATTAGGTTGTGTACTGGTGCAATTGACTTAGTTTAATCCATATTTGTTATCTTGCATCATTTAGAAGCATGTCTAAGTTGCCTGAATCACTGGTTTCGATTAAACTATTGAGCTTTGGTTTCAGTATACTCTATGATTGAACCTAATGTATTACTATTAATTTCTGATGCACCTTTGGGACAATGTATCATGTACCATTGCTTGAGCCTTACAGAAGATGATCATGGTCGTTTCCTAGCTTCTCTAAGGTGGCTGTGAAGTCAGTTGAGAGGGGGAGACCAGGACCAGGCCATGAAAAGGTCAAGCTGAGTTTGAAGTGTGCGCAAGCTATGAGTTGTTCCTGCATCTGTTTAGGCCACGATCTAGAGTCTACTGTGTCCAATCACACTAGTTCTTAGGCATAAAGGCTCAATGGCTAATCCTTAGGCCTTAAAGAATCTCACTATTTTCCTTAGCAAGGTTTTATCACAAAGGAGGGTTTTTTATAAGGTTTTTAATGAGGAAATTCTTCCGGGTTCCAAGCTTAACAAAGGATCTCCTATAGTCAAGCTTGAGAGAGAGAGTGTTAACTTGAAGAAAAATCAATAAGAAATGAGCATGCACAGAAATAGGGACAATTCCACGAAAGTCATGAAAGAAGAAATTTACGGCCATGGGTGTCCAAGACATTTTATGGGAAGACCAAAAGAGACAATTGAGGCAATGTGGAAAGTTGGGACGAGCTGTACGGACATGAAGTCTGTACACTTGACCATTCATTAAGGTGGTTTACCCGGGTTTGGTTAAATCTGAACTAAAGGTGTCTCTTTACTCAAGAATGGCATCTTATGAAGAAGGGAAGGAATATACCTTATCCTAGACGTGTCTGAGCTGTTCTAAGTGTGCTGGAAAGGTAAAGTTACTTTACCTTTGCTCCACAATCTGAGATAGATCATTCCAAGGATGTAACACCCGTGCTCCACAATCTTAGCTGGATCAGTCCATGGATGGGTTTAGTTGGAATTATCAGACGATAGAGTTAGTGTTGGGCTGGTCGTTTGGATGGTACTGGTCAGATTAGGAATTGTTGGATCCAGACAGAACGGTTGAGTTTGTCGGACATAGATGGTCGGATTCGGAAAAGGCAGTTGGACTTGTCATTTGAGATCAGTTAGTGTGAGTATGGACTAACTGATACAAGGTTTTGGTGGGAATAATTATTGAGCCAAACGTGTACTGATAAGCCAAAGAAAATGGCGGGAACGGTTACTGGGTGGTTACCAAAAATTGTTACCAGGGCATTTATGAAGCGGTAACTATATTGGATGGTTAACTGAGGAGTGATAACCGACACCAAGCGATTGTTAACCATGGTCATTTAGTTATTAAATAAATGATAACCCAAAAGCAGTTATCAGCTTAATTTGGCGTGCAAGAGCAGTTCAAGGCAGTTCAGATCGTGTAACTGCTATTGAGCAGTTAAGGCAGTTATGCTGAGAAAGAGAAACTGCATGTCCGTTTTGGTAAAGGATTATCAGGAGTTCGGTACCAAAAAGAAAAAACTAACTGCCATATGGGCAGTTATGATCTGGATAAGGAAGAGGGTGGTTATGGGCGGTTAAAGCCAATGAGTAACCGCCAACTCCTCCTTATTTACTGATTTTCATGGCCAAAGGGAGGATAACTTCCCCTTACACGATTCTTGACAGGGGGAGACAGAAAAATACAGGGAAAGAGATAGAGGAACACCGAGTGAGAGAGAGGGGGATACTGATCAGAACTAAGCCAAACATGGCTGGAAGGGCCGAAGTGCTTCTATGTGTGCGCTCGTCTGCCATCCTAAGGATGATCCAACTGGTTCTGGCTTGACTGCGGGTGATCTGATCACTATTCTGATTGGATTGTGGCTTATGATCCGAGAAACCTTGGATACTGGATCGGTGGGATTATGAGTGATGGGATAGACACATCGTCTCAGTTTGTGGCCGAACAAGTGCTGGATCAGAAAGGATATTGGATACTGAGCAAACACATGTGAGATCGACTTATGGTTGGGCGGCTGTAACTGAAGGAAGGATCGAGTATGATCTAAGGAAACCGATCAGTATGGTGGATTCGGCTTAGTCTGTGGATGACAAGGCCGTGTACTGATGGAAAGGAAGGATCGCGACAGAAGTGATTACCTGGTGGTATAGCCGTGTAAGGAAGAAATTCCGCAAGACATGATAGAGAGGTAACCATCATGTCTGATCCGTCTGCTACCCTTTTCTAGTGATGATCGGGATAGATCAGGGTGTTGGACTTAGTTCTCGGTTGTACTGGCCGTGGATACTGGTCATGATTGCGAGTCTGGATTGCCTGGTTGTGTAAGTCACGATGGCATGAGGAATTGGATCCTATCGTGGAAATATGTTGGATCGTGGTTATGCTGGTGGTTATGATCGATGTGAACCTGATCGATCATGAAGAAACTTACTGAGGAATGGTGGAACTAGGAAGATATTAGACTGTGTGGCAAGCTGGATGGTGCTCTGGACCATCAAGTGATTGCGTACTTATGAATACCGAGGGATTGCTGATTTAATGTGAGAGTCACCAGGGCCGAGCTAACTGATCTGATGCCTCCAAATTGAGCTGAGTAGGAATGGTGCTGTCTGAACCAGAGTCGTTGAATGTTTTACGGATGCTGGATGCACTGAGGGCTGTTGAGCCTAGTTATGGTGTTCTTAGTGATCTATATATGATTGGTGACTGTATGGTCAGGATGTGATAAGAGTCTGAGTGTGGACACTAGTGAGACTAGTGTACCGACTGTATTGGATGGCTGGTTGGAGACCAAGCCATCTCTCTTTGTTACTTGGTCATGTGGGGATTGTTGGTTGAGACTAAGGAATAAGGGGATTCAGTTTAAGTGTCTGATCGAGCATAATGGATAAGGAAGCATGAAGATATCAATGAAGGACTATATGGATGGACGAGCAGCTAAACATGCACCAATGCAGTAAGGTACATGTTTATATTACTGCCATACTGAGTGAGTTGCTAGGATGCTTGATTAGTCTTAGTGAACCTGTATACTGATCTGACCCTCGTCGAGGAAAAATAGATAAAAATTCGTAAGTATAGGGAAAAATCTGAAAAGGGCCATTTTGGTCGAGGAAGGCGACCCACGGACGTACCGTTGGTAAGGAAATCCGGATCGGGGTCTAACAAATGTGATCAGAGTGATTACGGTTCAGGACAAGGAGTTATGCAAGTTTCAAGTTTATCTAAACCGAAAGGACGCGAATAATGCTAAGGGAGAAGCATTGGAGAACTGATTTAAAGACTTGATATTGGGAATGATCTAAGTCATAGTTACCCTTGTATGGGAGAGTTGTAACTTTGAAGTCTGCCTGGAATGGAAACTGGAGTAAAGGTCGTTTGGAGAATGATCAGATTGCTGTTTAAGAGGTGCCGGAATAATCAAGGGAGTTATTCAAAAATTTAGCTAAGTCATGGAACGACTTAGAGGTTCATGGGAGTCAATTGATCTGAATTCTGAAGTGAAGAAACATGAAGGATTGACTAAGGGTTTCTGAAGCTTAAGGAATTATAAGCGTACTGAAGTCAAGATGAATCAAGTGGTTCGAGAAAGCCAAAGTGATTCAGAAAAGTCTAAGTAAGACAATAGGCTGTCAAGGACCAAGGAGGTCGGATGTGGAGACATGCATCTGATTATGCTGGAACTGGAATGGAGAAAACGTCCATAAGTAAAACTGGTGTTTTACCTAAGGAAGTGATACTTCGGTGAACAAGTTTTCAAGGGAAAAGAGCCAAACTGATGAGCATGAATGGCATGTTCGGAAAATGGTTTGGAGAGGTGGTCCAAGAACAGATATGAATGTCTTAACAAAGGATGTTAAGACTCTGTGTGTACTAGTTAAAGCAATAGTCGGATTGCAGATAGATAATCTGGTGTTACCAAATGATCGGGAAACTGAGAAGGACAGGTCGTCCAAGGAAAATTCTAAGGATAAATGACTAAAGAATTGGTGCCGGAAATAGGAGTTAGAGAGAACTCAGATTCGTTAATATGGTATTGTGGAAAATGCTTAGATGGACTCTAATATTTTTAAGTTGTGGACATGCTTGTCTGAGAACTGGAACTGAAAGTTCGATGAATAGATTTTGAAAATCAGATTAAGACTTACCTGTTAGCAAGTGGCGATTGTAAGCAAGTCTGGATATTGAGAACTGGAAAAAGGAATTATCAAAGGGAGTCAGCTTGATTGTCGTAGTAGACTTGTACGGTTCGAGAGTCGAGGTTATCAGAACAAGAAATTGGAAGTCAAGTGTACTTGCGAAATACTAGTTGGGTGACCAACAAACTACTCGGAGGTACCAGATGCTCTAAACGATGGGTTGTAGTCGGAGTGGCTGTGTTAGTCCTGATGATCGATTCCTTTCATGCGAGAGTCTAGATCAGTTTAGGTGATTATTGCGGTGATGTGTACTAAGACTTAGCTGGATCAAAAGATGGCTGCTCGATGACTTGGGATGATTATGCTAGATGACCGATTGAGAGTTTGTTAGACATGGCGGGTTTTGGAACCAAGTGGGTTTGCCAAAGCGTTCATGTGACTGTGGATGCATGACCTTGGGAACCAGGTGGGTTTGCCAAGGCATATACCGACGTCTGTTTGTTTTGGAGTTTGTGGAAACCCAGAGTTTCCAAGAAGTATGTGTTATTGTCATCGCCTGTTCTTTTCTGGCGTATGTGGGAACCGGAGAGTTCGCCAAGACGTGACTATTATCGCGTTGATGGGAACTAGCTTAGTTTGCCATCGCGGTCTGTACTCGTGTCTTCAGATACCCTGTATGATGTTTGTGGGAAACCGTACTTCCCAAGGCATACAAACTGTACTGTTACTGGAACTCAAGGATTTCACTACTGTGGGGTTTCTGATCGCGATGAAAGCATAGGGGGTAACTAGTGGAGAGTTTGCCATCACATGTCTATTGGACGTCTATCTGTGCTGACTGTTCTGGTGTCATTGGAAATGATTGAGTTTTACAAGATATATCTGTCGCAGATTTATTGGAACTGGACGAGTTAACCATTATGAGTTTTGTGAACTGAGAAGGACTGAAAGTCCAAAAAGGAAACGGTGTAAAGGATCAAGTGTAGGATCCAGAGAAGAATGTCTGTAAGGATCAAGAGAGTGATTCGGAAGAAAAAAAATCTGTAAGGCTCAAGAGTGATCCATAAGTGTCAAGGAAGATCAGAAAGGATCTAAGAAAGCCTGTGAGGGTCAGAAGTGATCGGAAGCCTGTTAGGATCATAGAGAGATCTGTGGAACAACTAGAAGGATCCGGGAGAATGATTTGTGAGTTCTAGAAATGATCATGTGTCCTAGCATTTGGAGTTGGTCCATGCTAAGGAAAGATCATAGTATAGAAATCAAATAGTCTAGTCAGAGAATGGATTAAGACTGGTTGGACTGAATCCTGAAAGGAATAAGATAAAGTCCAAAGAGTGGATGTGATCAGTAAGGAAAGAAGACTGGAAAAACTTAACTAAGATAGTGAGTAAAAACTCTGGGAATTGAGGTAAACTGGTCCACACTGTTGGGAGTCAAGTGTTCTCGCCAAAGTGTGTATGCGATCACCAATATATTGCTCGGAAAATAAGAACTACTATGCTTAGTGAGTTACTGAACTAAACTGAGCCTGTAAATTAACTGAATGGTAATGAGACTGGATCGAGATAGACGATGACAGAGATCGAATCCAAGTGTGATTGCTATCAAGTATTCAATAGCATGGAAGTCTGCAAAACATATGTGGTTCGCAGCCAAAAGTCCTTGAACTGAGGTAAGGCAACTGAGTGCCAGAACTCTAGAATGAACAGAAGATATAGAACAAGGTTCTACGAACAGCTGAATTTGAAGACGAATTCATTCCAAGTGGGGGAGATTTGTAACACCCGTGCTCCACCATCAGAGCTGGATCAGTCCAAGGACGGGTTTTCCTGGACTGATAAGACGATCCAGTTAGTGTTGAGCTGGTCGTCTGGATAGTAGTGGTCGGATTAGGACAATACTGTTTGGTCCAGACAAAACGGTTGAGTTTGTCGGACAGAGCTTGCCAGATTCGGACAAGGCAGTTGAACTTGTCATCCAAGATCAGTTAATGTGAGTATGGACTCACTGATTACACATTTTGGTGGGAATAATTACTGAGTTAAACTTGTAATGATAAGACAAGGAAAATTTCGGGATCTGTTACTGGGTGGTTACCAAAAATGAGTACCAAGACAGTTATGAAGCGATTACTGGCTTGGATAGTTAACTGAGGAGTGATAACCGTCACTAAGCGATTGTTGATCAATGTCAGGATATTATTAAATAAATAATAACATGAGAGCAGTTATCGGCTTGCTTTGGCGTGCAAGAGCCGTTCAAGGCAGTTCGGATTGTGTAACTGGTATTGAGCGGTTAAGGCAGTTATGCTGAGAATGAGAAACTGCCTGTCCATTTTGGTAAAGGGATTATCATGAGTTCGGTTCCAGAAAGGAAAAACTAACTACCGTGTGGACTGTAACACCCCCGAACCGTACCACAGGTCGGACTAACCCCTTGGGACGACCCGGGAGCGCCACAGTTTTGGCAGCACCGCAGTCAGTCCGACCAGTCCTTAGAACACATCCAAGTCCCGGCCAGTCCGACCACGACACCGCCCCTCTCGACCTCGGCCTAAGGCTTGCCAACCCGTACCTTGGTCGAGAGTTGTGAAAGTTCGGACAAAACTAAATATCAGCGTTCCAACGGGGATTTTATTAAAAACATACATTTTATTTATTTTACAAAGTCGGGAACTCGACCAAAGTCCTCAGAGTAAAGACTAAAATAAAAACAACAAAACCAAATAAAAACAACTGAAAACAAACGAGTCAAACGGGTACCCATGAAAAACAAAGCGAGTGAAAACAGAAACATCTTGGTCTTGCAAACAACACCGGAAATCTACGCCTGGCCTCGTCCTCCGCACCCCGCAAACGCCCCAGTCCTAAGGTTACCTGCATAGTAGAAGAGGGGATGAGTAATCAAGATTACTCAGTGAGTTCCCTAATAACAACTACCCTCCCCAGCCCATGCTTACAAACAAGCAAGCAAGCAAACAATAAAACAAACAATGCAATGCAAGAAAATAAACATGCAACTACCCTAAATGCAATGCAACTAAACTACACTAAACTAAACTAAACCTAATCTAAACCTAATCTAAACCTAATCTACCCAAGTCTCGCCCCCGAGACTTTAGACACTCTAGACTCGATCCTAAGACTCAAAGAAAACAAATAAAAATAAAGGATCTAAAAAAAGACTCGAGTACACCAAAGGACGGGCAACAGCCGCACATCCCCGGGATCCCTAACACAGAGCCCTATCCACTCCATTATGAACACTCCCGACCACAAACACAAAGTCACGTGGTCGAGAAACATCATCTCCGGGAATCCCAACGCGAGGGACTACCACCGGGCCGCATCGTCATGCAGCACTCGTCCATGGGAGCGACCCACTTCACGGTGACGAGTCATGGAGGAAGGTCACTCCACCATGGAGAATTGGGAACATCCAATCTAGCTCCATGGCCGGTCGCACATCACCGGACAGTTCCAGCGCGAGGAACTCCCATCACGGGATGGCCAAACGCAACACATCCTGGTGAATCCCACCTCATGGGACGTACAACACAGGACGGTCACAAGCACATTCCGGAGAATTCCACCCTATGGGACGTACAACACAAGATGGCTGCATAACAAGCACAAATCTGGTGAATCCCACTTCATGGGACGTACAACACAGACTGGCCGCAAGCACATCCGGAGAATCCCATATGTGGAATGTACAACACGGAATGGCTTCATGTTCCGGTTCAGGTACAACCGACCAGCATGAGGGAGCTCCCGCCTCAGACCTCCATGCCATAGTACCTGAAACACGGAACATGCCAAGGCACAAAGAAAAACAAATAAAAAGACTCCCTAGACTCTACCCGGCATAAGAGAGAGTGAAACTCAAATCTCTATGCAAACCCCTAAACTAAACTACAAAGCAATGCAAGTCATAAACAAGTGCATATGGACCAACATGAGAGAGTCAAACTCAAACCTACATGCGGCTAAACCTAACCATATGCACCGAACTATGCATGCTACAACTAAACCTAAGCATATGGACCAACATGAGAGAGTGACACTCAAATCTACATGCGGTTAACCTAACCATATGCACCTAACCTAAACTAACTATGCATGCAAGAAATAAACTAAACTAAAACCTACATGAGAGAGTGAAACTCAAATCTACATGCGGCTAACTACACTACACAAACAAAGCATGCAATAAACTAACAACCTAACAAACAAGCAATCTAACAACCTAAACAACATAAAGCATTAAAGAAAGTAAACACTCAAGTATGGGGTTTACCAACTCCCCATACACACACAAACTAACCGCATTGTGGTTCCGGCTGGTGAACCACACGGTTAAGGTCTTCCACCTGCAAAACAAAGTTAGAACACAACACACAAACATGAGGAAACCCAAATGGGAATCCCCAAGGAAACCCACCTCACACTTCACACGGCAAGACGGCTTCCAAAAGAAAAACTCTAAACCTAAGGTTAAACTACACGGTTAAGGGTAACGGGTAAGGGTTTAAAAGAAAGGAAAGGAACCTAAACTAAACAACTAAAGCTTACCACCCCTCCTAGAAAGCTCCAAGGATTCCTAGACTAAGGGTTACACACGGGTAAGAAGGGTTTACACTAACCTCACAACACTCACGGTTTTTTCTTGGTTTTGGGTACTTTCTCTCTCAAGAAAGAACTACAAGAACGACTGAGAGAGAAAGCTTTGGGGGAGTTCTGAGCTCTTAAACACAACCAAGGGGTCCTATTTATAGCCAGTGGAGTGGGTGTGAACACATAACACTTGGCTAAACACTTGTTACCATTTTAAGCTCCAAATCCATGCATGAGGACAAATGTCTTGAATCAGCTCCTTTACGTCCCATCTTCTAGAAGAACTTCCACTATCCAGACCTCGTTAAGTGCACGAAATCTCAGCTCGAAACTTGCTCTCCAAGGTTAGTTGCCACCACACCATGATTTGACTCCTAAATGGCCTTTAAGCTTAACACATACCAACTCTAGTCCTAAAGCTTGTCTCCCTAGCTCTCATAGACCACTTGCTGATGCTTATGAACCACTGCATGGGAGTTTTCGTGCCTGACATGTTTCCACCACGAAAATCCTTCCTTCCCATTTCGGCAAAAATAAGCCCAAATGGCCTTCTTGGGTCTTCAATCTCTTAACCTCCTTTCCTTAAGTTCTAGCACAATCCAATACTCCTATTGGGTCTTAGACAAACCGTAGATGCTGTGGTTTCAAGGAATTAGGCCCATTCCTTGGCCCAAAACTCCATTACCATTTTGTAGCCCATTATGGGGACAAAAGGTATCTTGATGTCTCCAAGCTCTTAAAACATCTTTTGGCACTTCCTTCTCCACCATAAGACTCCTTGATTTATTCCCTATCATGTCCAGGTTTGATGGTTTTTGGTCTCTTCCACGTGGCATGCTCCTATTGGTTGGCCGGATCGCTTATGTGGACCAATGGGATCATTCTCTCTCCTTTGACTTTTGTTGACTTTTGACCTCTGAGTTGACCATTTCCAAAAGTTGAGGAATTGCTTGAAATACTCCTTTGAACTCCTTTACCAAGCTTCCATAACTCGTTTTGGCTTCCCAAGCTCTTAGCTACTTCATTTCGACCATATCGGCAAAAATGACCTTCCTATGGACCATCTCCATTTTGGCTCGACCAAATTCCATTTGGTCTCGACTATAAGTCTTATTTTAACCCATAAGGATGACTGGAATGAAGACTTACTTGATTGGCAAACTTTGAATTTTCACCATCCTTGGTCTTGTCCATTTCGAGGCTACGGCTATGACTTCTCGTCCAAAACTGATTTCTGCTCGACCACTCCTCCAGTTGCTTCGACTGAACCTCTATTCAAGTCTCCATAAAGCTTTTCAGCACTTGGTTGGCTTGTTCCACGACCGTTGACTTTCGTTGACTTGGTACCCTAGGTCAGGGGTATTACATTCTCCCCTCCTTAAAGGAATTCGTCCCCGAATTCACAAGGCGCTTCTAACCTCTACGACTAACTTCCTAACTTTCTTCGGCTCGATCCTAACTGCACACCATCTTCTTAACTTTCTTGAGCTTGTTTCTAACCATGTCTTCCACTTCTTTTCTCCTTGACACCTTCTTGCACTTTCTCGGTCATCCTGCTTCAACCGGCTTCTTTTGATACTCTCCTTGGTCTACTTCTGTTGATACCACCAACTACTCCTTGCTTCGGCTTCCTCTACGTACTTGGATGCTATCAAGCAATGCATAACTTCTTCCACCATCTTGATCATGCTACCACTACTTGGATTATGGTACCTCCACTTGCTTCGATTCTACCACTTACTTCCACCTTGAACTTCAACTCTTCTTGCTCTGGCTTAGCCTTCTTTTCCCCTTGCTTCCGATCTAGCTTTTGTTGGTGCTTCTAGCTGATTCTCACCTTGACTCCATAATCTTCATTTGGTGTCTCCCCTCCTTGGAAACAACTCGGCCTCCACCAAAAGTACTATACCAAAGTTTTCTTTTGGACTACACCTCCTAACTTTGCCACACCAACTCTTCCTTCTTATCTTGAATACTTTCTTGGACTCTTTTCTAGCTTCAACCTTCTTGATTTTCTACTTGGCATCTTGCGATCACTTCTTAGATACTCCTTCTTGAAACACCACTCGGATACTTCTTTCGGAACCTCCATACACTGCTCCGGGTTACCATCTTTCTTCACTTTACTGAAATCTCCAAACTTCTTACTTCAACTACTACCACCACTTGCAGTACTTCCAACTAACACCAATTGGCCTAACTGACTCCCGCGGCTACTCACAACTCGACACACAACTGAGCTCTACCAAAGGCGACTCTGAACTTGCTGATCTTCACCACTGATGCTGCTGTCCTTAATCTTCATGCTTAATCAAATCTTCCCAAGTGGCCAGGTTATGGTTCATATCCTCTCAACACCACACTTACTCACACATACACATGGCTATAAACAAGGGTTGGTTTTCTCATGAACTCAAGGGTTTACGGCTAATGGCTAACAAGGGTTAACAAGGGTTTACAAGGGTTTACTAACCTAAGGGTTTTCTAACCTAAGGGCTCTCTAACCTAAGGGTTCTCTAACCTAAGGGTTCTCTAAACTAACCTAACTACCAACAACCTAGCGAGAACTACAACCTAAACTAACTAACTACCCAAACAACTAAACAACTACACAACAAGCAAAACAAGCAAAACTAAAACACACAAAGAGAAAGATTTAGCACCCACTACCTGAGCTCCCAAAGAGCTTTGACGAAAAGGGTTTTATCCTAAAAGGTTAAGGCTTACTAAGGTTTGGTCCGCCTGTTGCAGATGAGGCTGATCGAGCAGGGCTGGTCGGAGGAATGACGGAGATGGGTACGGCTCTGATGGCGTTGGTCCTTGGGCAATCCACTGCGAAGTGTCCACTCCCTGAGCACAAGGTACAAACTACGTAGCGTCCTAGATCCGGTTGACTCCTAATCCTTCTACACTCTTGACCATTGTGATCGTTCCTTCCACACATAACACAAACTTCCGGTGCTGAGGCATGGCTCGAGGTATAAGCTGGCATAGCTTGCTGAGTTGCGTCTTCATTAGCTCTCATCATCCGAACTTCTCTTCTGGCTTCTGGTTGAACTTCCATGTACACTTCATCTTGTCCGGCTCCTTGGTTGATTGATAGCGACTCGGATGGCGATGGCGAGTAGTGAAATTCATAGTATGGATCAGAGGCTTGTGGAATATCTTCCATGCTGAAATCCAGAGATTCTCCAAATGAGAATGATGAACTCCAAGTTGGCATTGGAATCCATGGACTAGTCTCCCTTGAACTGATGTCGACGATGTTAACTGCCACAGTGCTGTCCGATGAGATCTCAATAACTTCTGGTGGCGGTTGCTCGATGATTTCCACGTCAGACGAACTGATCTCCATATCCTCCCATAACTCATTGCCATAACCATACTGATAGTCGTGAGAGTCGGATTGTGCTTGCATAACAAACTCCATACCTTGGAAGAAGTTCATGCTTTCCAAATGATCGGATTCTTCTTCAATCTCTTCCAATACCTCGGCTTCCTCAAACTCAGACGATCCGGTCATGTGTGAACTCTCGGTGCTCTCGACCACATCTTCATCCTCGAAGTTGGAATCAGACTCAGACTCACTGGAGCTGCTGGACGAACTTGACTCACTCGACCCGTCGTACCCTGTTGTTCCATACGTCGGCCCATTTCTCCTCAACCGTACCACATTCCTCATCATTGGCCTACCTCCACCCTGTCGACCACCAACACCTGATACTGCAACACAAGAAAAAGGGTAAGGTCCTAAAATCCCAGTGACTAACCTAATTTACCTAATCCTAACCCTAAGCAGAGGACGTGCCAGTTCCCTAGTGATGTTGTTTGCGACTCCTTTTGACTCGATAAAACATTGAAAACCCGCGAACGAAAGCACGGTATCTCAACCATGCTCTGATACCACCATCTGTAACACCCCCGAACCGTACCACAGGTCGGACTAACCCCTTGGGACGACCCGGGAGCGCCACAGTTTTGGCAGCACCGCAGTCAGTCCGACCAGTCCTTAGAACACATCCAAGTCCCGGCCAGTCCGACCACGACACCGCCCCTCTCGACCTCGGCCTAAGGCTTGCCAACCCGTACCTTGGTCGAGAGTTGTGAAAGTTCGGACAAAACTAAATATCAGCGTTCCAACGGGGATTTTATTAAAAACATACATTTTATTTATTTTACAAAGTCGGGAACTCGACCAAAGTCCTCAGAGTAAAGACTAAAATAAAAACAACAAAACCAAATAAAAACAACTGAAAACAAACGAGTCAAACGGGTACCCATGAAAAACAAAGCGAGTGAAAACAGAAACATCTTGGTCTTGCAAACAACACCGGAAATCTACGCCTGGCCTCGTCCTCCGCACCCCGCAAACGCCCCAGTCCTAAGGTTACCTGCATAGTAGAAGAGGGGATGAGTAATCAAGATTACTCAGTGAGTTCCCTAATAACAACTACCCTCCCCAGCCCATGCTTACAAACAAGCAAGCAAGCAAACAATAAAACAAACAATGCAATGCAAGAAAATAAACATGCAACTACCCTAAATGCAATGCAACTAAACTACACTAAACTAAACTAAACCTAATCTAAACCTAAACTAAACCTAATCTAAACCTAATCTACCCAAGTCTCGCCCCCGAGACTTTAGACACTCTAGACTCGATCCTAAGACTCAAAGAAAACAAATAAAAATAAAGGATCTAAAAAAAAGACTCGAGTACACCAAAGGACGGGCAACAGCCGCACATCCCCGGGATCCCTAACACAGAGCCCTATCCACTCCATTATGAACACTCCCGACCACAAACACAAAGTCACGTGGTCGAGAAACATCATCTCCGGGAATCCCAACGCGAGGGACTACCACCGGGCCGCATCGTCATGCAGCACTCGTCCATGGGAGCGACCCACTTCACGGTGACGAGTCATGGAGGAAGGTCACTCCACCATGGAGAATTGGGAACATCCAATCTAGCTCCATGGCCGGTCGCACATCACCGGACAGTTCCAACGCGAGGAACATCCATCACGGGATGGCCAAACGCAACACATCCTGGTGAATCCCACATCATGGGACGTACAACACAGGACGGTCACAAGCACATTCCGGAGAATTCCACCCTATGGGACGTACAACACAAGATGGCTGCATAACAAGCACGAATCTGGTGAATCCCACTTCATGGGACGTACAACACAGACTGGCCGCAAGCACATCCGGAGAATCCCATATGTGGAACGTACAACACGGAATGGCTTCATGTTCCGGTTCAGGTACAACCGACCAGCATGAGGGAGCTCCCGCCTCAGACCTCCATGCCATAGTACCTGAAACACGGAACATGCCAAGGCACAAAGAAAAACAAATAAAAAGACTCCCTAGACTCTACCCGGCATAAGAGAGAGTGAAACTCAAATCTCTATGCAAACCCCTAAACTAAACTACAAAGCAATGCAAGTCATAAACAAGTGCATATGGACCAACATGAGAGAGTCAAACTCAAACCTACATGCGGCTAAACCTAACCATATGCACCGAACTATGCATGCTACTACTAAACCTAAGCATATGGACCAACATGAGAGAGTGACACTCAAATCTACATGCGGTTAACCTAACCATATGCACCTAACCTAAACTAACTATGCATGCAAGAAATAAACTAAACTAAAACCTACATGAGAGAGTGAAACTCAAATCTACATGCGGCTAACTACACTACACAAACAAAGCATGCAATAAACTAACAACCTAACAAACAAGCAATCTAACAACCTAAACAACATAAAGCATTAAAGAAAGTAAACACTCAAGTATGGGGTTTACCAACTCCCCATACACACACAAACTAACCGCATTGTGGTTCCGGCTGGTGAACCACACGGTTAAGGTCTTCCACCTGCAAAACAAAGTTAGAACACAACACACAAACATTAGGAAACCCAAATGGGAATCCCCAAGGAAACCCACCTCACACTTCACACGGCAAGACGGCTTCCAAAAGAAAAACTCTAAACCTAAGGCTAAACTACACGGTTAAGGGTAACGGGTAAGGGTTTAAAAGAAAGGAAAGGAACCTAAACTAAACAACTAAAGCTTACCACCCCTCCTAGAAAGCTCCAAGGATTCCTAGACTAAGGGTTACACACGGATAAGAAGGGTTTACACTAACCTCACAACACTCACGGTTTTTTCTCGGTTTTGGGTACTTTCTCTCTCAAGAAAGAACTACAAGAACGACTGAGAGAGAAAGCTTTGGGGGAGTTCTGAGCTCTTAAACACAACCAAGGGGTCCTATTTATAGCCAGTGGAGTGGGTGTGAACACATAACACTCTGCTGAACACTTGTTACCATTTTAAGCTCCAAATCCATGCATGAGGACAAATGTCTTGAATCAGCTCCTTTACGTCCCATCTTCTAGAAGAACTTCCACTATCCAGACCCCATTAAGTGCACGAAATCTCAGCTCGAAACTTGCTCTCCAAGGTTAGTTGCCACCACACCATGATTTGACTCCTAAATGGCCTTTAAGCTTAACACATACCAACTCTAGTCCTAAAGCTTGTCTCCATAGCTCTCATAGACCACTTGCTGATGCTTATGAACCACTGCATGGGAGTTTTCGTGCCTGACATGTTTCCACCACGAAAATCCTTCCTTCCACATTTCGGCAAAAACAAGCCCAAATGGCCTTCTTGGGTCTTCAATCTCTTAACCTCCATTCCTTAAACTCTAGCCCAATCCAATACTCCTATTGGGTCTTAGACAAACCTTAGATGCTGTGGTTTCAAGGAATTAGGCCCATTCCTTGGCCCAAACCTCCATTACCATTTTGTAGCCCATTATGGGGACAAAAGGTATCTTGATGTCTCCAAGCTCTTAAAACATCTTTTGGCACTTCCTTCTCCACCATAAGACTCCTTGATTTATTCCCTATCATGTCCAGGTTTGATGGTTTTTGGTCTCTTCCACGTGGCATGCTCCTATTGGTTGGCCGGATCGCTTATGTGGACCAATGGGACCATTCTCTCTCCTTTGACTTTTGTTGACTTTTGACCTCTGAGTTGACCATTTCCAAAAGTTGAGGAATTGCTTGAAATACTCCTTTGAACTCCTTTACCAAGCTTCCATAACTCGTTTTGGCTTCCCAAGCTCTTAGCTACTTCATTTCGACCATATCGGCAAAAATGACCTTCCTATGGACCATCTCCATTTTGGCTCGACCAAATTCCATTTGGTCTCGACTATAAGTCTTATTTTAACCCATAAAGATGACTGGAATGAAGACTTACTTGATTGGCAAACTTTGAATTTTCACCATCCTTGGTCTTGTCCAATTCGAGGCTACGGCTATGACTTCTCGTCCAAAACTGATTTCTGCTCCACCACTCCTCCAGTTGCTTCGACTGAAACTCTATTCAAGTTTCCATAAAGCTTTTCAGCACTTGGTTGGCTTGTTCCACGACCGTTGACTTTCATTGACTTGGTACCTTAGGTCAGGGGTATTACATTCATGACCTGCGCCTCTTATAACCGGTTACTACACCAAGAACCTTCCCATTGCTCCACACAATGGACCAAGTCTTCCTCTTGTCTTGGATAGGTACTGAGCAAAGCACACTCCTTGTGAACCTGAAACAATACTCAAACTCCAAACAAGATGAGACACATTTGCATTGGGATCAAACCTTGACTAATCATCAAGTTTGATCTCCAATGTCACAAGCTTTGCACTTAGACAGCATCTCATTATCATTGACATCCATCTAATGCAAGCTTACCACTCTCTAAATGCTATCACAAAGCACTTAGGTAACCATTACCTGCCTTAAACGACCCTTAGACATCAGTCTAGGTGTCTCAACCTTAAGGCAGCCCCAAAGACAAGAGAATGCAACAGCCTTAACCCATTTACTTCATGAATGCAAAACGGATTAGATATAACTATCTATCATCCTAGCAAGACATTCATAAGAACAGAGACTAAGCATCAATGCCATTACCAAACACCAGACCCAAATGCTTTACTTTAATCAGTTTCTATTCATGTATGCAAGCAGATTCAGAACATACTATCTAATATCATTTCAAGCAACATTTAGAACTGGAGCAAGTACTTTAAACATGCAACCATTCAAAATGAGTCATCTAAACATCCTGGGATAGATTCTAAACATTCATATCTAGCAATCTTAACACATCCTAAGACTCAAACACATCACACAACACATTCAGTTCATAAAGTATCAAGCTTTATAACAAGTTCTTACAAACAAGGAACTAGTTTTAGTTCCTTGACCACCTTTGATTCATGGCAAGATCGGGGGTTATTGGTCGTGATTCTAACACCTCCTTTCTCCATGGACCTTCCCTTGGACTCTCCATGCCTGAAGTCCCCACCTTTCTTCATACTTTGGTCGCCCCCACCAGTAACAAGGTGAAAGCTTTCACCTTTCTTCCTGGTCTTTGAATAAGAACAAGCCTTGGACTTGATTTGATGAAGAGGGTAGCTAATCCACTCCATAACTTCAGGATCCGAGGCTCTCCCTTCTTATGGATGGTATGAGAAAGCATGAGACTTCAATAACACCTTCTGGGCTTTTCGGATGAACACCTTCTTGTAGAGGTTGAACCGGCTGGAAAGGAGGTGACTTTCTGGGTTTGAATACCATGTTGGATTTTACCAGAGTATAAGGATCTGGGTTTGTGTGTGATGAACAAGCCTCTAAGGCTGATATGAACTCGTAATGAAGGTGAGAAAGGGTTCTGTTTGCTTGTGTTTACTTGAATCAGAATCAGAGATTAAGGGAGACTTAGAGAGATTAAAGAGACTAAGAAAAGGATAGACTAAGAGGGATTCTAACTCAAGAACACTAAGCTTTTCATTTAGGAGTGGAGAGGGGAAATCCGCCTTACTCCCTTATTGTTTACACTCGACATAGATCTGAATATATATAGAGAGAGAGCTACATTAGGGTTTACAAAAGATCAAGCGAAGCATGTGTAGTCAACAGACTACGTTTGAAATACTTGGTTGGAATTGCTCACATGCTTGGGACAGGCTGTCCCTGTTAACTTGAAGAAAGAAAGGGACCCAAGGGAAGAGTTGAGATGAGTTTGGGTCATTTGCATTGTTTGGGTGTGATCTCCGGGAAAGCTATGGAGAGCTTTAGGAGTATCTAAAGAGGTCAAGATGCCACCTGAGGCTTGTGCAAAGTTAGGATTAATTCAAGGAGCGCTTAGGATCTGGTTGGGAGAAAATGGTCGGATGTGCAAACTTAGGGTGAGGTACGAGCGTGTACGGACCGTACGGACCTGGTCGACCCGAAAGTTTGTAACTTAACCATTTGAGGCATTTGGGACTTGTGCAAGATTAGGGCGTGATGGTACGGTCAAGGAGTGATCCATACACATCCATATGATCTGTGCAAAGTCCGAGACTCAAAGATAAGGTTTTGGTCCATAAGAGAAGAAGACAAAAGCTTAAGAGAAGATGACAAATCTTTAAGAGAAGAAGACAAACCTTTAAGAGAAGAAGACAAAGAAGAGGCTGGTGAGTGTGACAGGCTGGAAAGGAGTGTCTCTTGCTGAAAAGGAAGAGTGTAGAGACCATGTATCTGGTCTCATACATGGGAAGGTTCATGGGAGCCTATGAGAAGCCAATAAGGAGCAAGCCTTGCCTTGACCAGATTTGAATCAACCAATCAGCTTCTATTGTTCAAATTGGGAGTAGAACAGACCCAAGACTCAATCTCCCACGTCCATCCGTCAAGTATTATTAGCCATTAGATTAAGGGTTTATGTTTCAGCTCCATGTGAAGCTTATATAAGCTCACTAATGGTGATTTGTATTGTTTAAGTGAGTAAGGGAGATTTCCCCTCTCCTTCTAAATAATATCATGAATGTTCGTAATCTGGATCCCTAAGTATACCTCTTTCTAATCTCTTAAATCTCTCTAAGTCTCTTAAACACAGTTTCTAATTCAAGAACACTTAAGTAAAGATCAGACCCTCTCATCATCATTTCGAGTTTATCTTCCCTTTAATGGCTTCTCCTTCACACACACAGCCTGTGCTCTGATAAATCTCACATGGTATCAGAGCCAGGTTCATCAGAATCTGGTTCCAAGCTTTCGAAAGCTCAAGCTCACTCCCATGGCCGTTTGAAGCAAAGAAGAAGCTTCTGTCCAGCCGGCTGTTTCAACATCCAAGAAGGTGGTGTGTTAATCCATGGCGTGTCCAGAAGCTGTCTCTTGTTCTCTCCTACACTCTCACTCACGTCTTTGAAGAAAGAAACCATTGGAGACAGAAGCTGAGAAGTGGATTAGCTACCCTCTTCAAAGAAGCTATCCGCGGGTTCAAGTCACTGTCCAAGAAAAAAGGTGAAAGCTTTCTACTTGTTCATGGTGTTGGCGACTAGAGAGTGAAGAAAGGAGGTTTCTTGTGTGAGAATAGATATATTTAAGTGTGAGGGAGTTTTAGGAACAGAGTATGGTCGATTTAGATGAAGAAGAATGTAAGAAACCAGAGAGAATGGAGGAGAATACTATGGAGAGTATAAGGAGAATGAGAGTGTTGTTGAGAGAATAAGAGATTCAAAGAGGTTTTCGTGAGAAAGAGAGTAAACAGAGAATATAGCGACTTATAACAGAGAATAATGAAGAAAAGAGGACTCCTCTCCCTTGAATCAATCAGTTACTTGAACTGCCTTTAAATAAGCAGTTTGCATACATTAAATTAATCTAAATCTAGGAGGACATAAACAAATACTTTTGTGGAGTGTCTGATGAAGACAAGCAGGATACAGCCAAGTAGAATCTCGACCAGAGGGAGTGAGAGTGACTGGTGGGAGAGATGGGCATGGTTTGGTTGAGTGAAAGTGACAGCCGGCTCATCCTCTTATGCACATGTGACTTTTATTCTAATTAATTCCCAACTTGCCTAAGATGTATCCAACGGTCTGATCTCTCTTTTTAACTTCAAATCTTCCTCAGAATACTCAGCTTGACGAGTTCCCCATCTGCCTTGACTTCCAAGACACTCTAGGTTAGGATTTGATACTTGCGCGCCAAGCTTGTACGGACAAATTCAAACTTTCTCCGGATGCTTTATCTTTGATGCTTGGTATCTTCACCAGCATTATTTATTTTCATTCTAAAACTCCCCCTAAAGCTTGACCATAGGAGATCCTTGGACAAGATTGGAACCTTGAAGAAGCTCCCTCATTAAAAACCTTAGCCAGAAAACCCATTTGGGACAAAACAAGCGAAGGAAAAGAGTAGAGTTATTCAAAGCCTAGTTATTGGCCAGGGAGCCTAAGGAACATCAGATAACTCATGGTGGAGTCCTTAGGCTCTGGATCGTGGCCTAAGTTGTGCTGCAAGTGTGAACTCCACCACTTGCACACACCAGAAACTTCGATCTCTTCTTTTGGCTGGTTTGTTATCTCCCCCTCTCTTCTGACTACTCGTCATCTCCAAAGGGGTTATGGACTACAAGCTTCTGTCACATTGATCTCCAAGTATGGTACCTGATACATTATCCCAAAGGTGCATCAGCTCTTAGGACAATACACTAAACAATCATCCAAAGCATTTCAAGTAATACAATCAGAATGATAAACCAATTGAAATGAGAGTTTTATGTGCTTCCCTTTCTTAAGAATGGTGGGGAGTGAACTCTACTTGAATTCCCCACTTGGTAAGACAGTACTTGGATCATGGAAGCTTCATCAACACAAGCTTGGAACAGAGAATAGGAAGAACCAAGCTTGCATGGTTGTAATGGGTTCTAGATGGCTTCTTTGATCCGGTTTATGATGCAAGTGTGAACTCCACAGCTTGCAGGAGGCAATGGGCGACTTGGATCTTCAGGATTGCTCATCATTACCCCTCCTCAAGTTTGATCCAGAGAGAATAGGTGAAGGACCAAGCTTGGAAGTGAGGAATGATGAGCTTAAAACCAAGAGCGCATCACCCCTACAGCTGCGCTTAAGCCAACCGGCTCCTCCCTTAATCTCTTCTCCACTGCCTTAAACAACCACCCTTCCTTGTGTGTCTCTTGAACCAGGAGCACTACAACCCCTACAGCCTGCGCTTAGGCCAACCGGTTCTACACACAAGTTAGCTTTTCCATGTTCAGAAATATACACAGTGTGTAGGCTCTGAACACATGGACAAAGCCTTCTTCTTTGTCTTGGATTGGTGAAGGACATTGAACACCTCTTGTTTACCTGAAACATCACTCAAACTCCAGCAAGAATTAAACCATACATTAGGATCAGAGCTTGATAACTCACCAAGTCGATCCATAATGATTAACAAGATGCAATGGACTGAATCTAAACAACTCATTCAGTTCAAATCCAAGCAAACCAATTCTCTAAATGCTCAAGCATGATAACTCATCAATTACAAGGCATATAGGCTCATTTTATCACACATATGATAGAACAGAATGCAATAATAATTTAAAACATTTGGTTAGACTAGAAGACTCATCTAATCAAGCTACACAACCATGAATGCATAACATGACCAGGAAACTCTCCTTGACCTCTAGCAATGCAACAAGGCACACAACAGGTTCTAAGCAACTCACGTAGACCATACCGCACAAACAATTAAACTAGGACAGGAACTAGACAAAACCTTGCTAGTAAACTCCTAGAACATAACACACACAACCAGAAACAATTTAAATAATTGAACAAGCTCTTATTGAAGTTTAGGAGGTTAACTTACAACCAAGGAGCCTGAGCTAGTTCCTTGAACCTCCATGGCTATGGTTCATCTTAACTTGGAAGGTTTGAGGTATGGGTGAACATCTCAACACTTCTCCTTGGTATGACCATCTCGCTTGCAGTGCTCACACCTGACTCCTCTCCGCTCCTCCTTCTTGTAATAAGTCTTTGGTGACTGAGGAGAAGCAGCTGCTTAATTGGCAAGGGAAAGAGACTCCTTTCCTTCAAACAAATCGTGTGACCCTTGTTCCTTTTGGATTTGGGAGAACACTTCTTCAAGAGATGGCAACTTGTCTGACCTCAGTATGTGCTTCACTAGATCATTGAAGGCTGGATGAAGAGTGCGGAGCAGCCCAAACACCTTGTCTTGCTCTCTTCTTTCATTGAGAATGTTTGGGTCTGTTGTAGATTGTCTTAGCATATCAAGCTCGGCCCAAAGGGACCTGAACTTTCCAGAGTGGTCAGTAAAATCCATCTTCTCCTGAGACAGGTCGTTTATGGCCTTTTTGAGCTCATACACTCGGCTCAAGTTGAATGAGTTGCCATAAACCTTGTGGAGAGTCTCCCAAAGCTCTTTAGCACTTTCACAATATGAGTAAGCCTCCATAATATAATCTTCAAGAGAGCTTTGGAGGATGAACAAAACCATGAAATCTTCTTTCTCCCATTTGCCTCTATCTTCAAGATTAGATGGAGCTGCTTGTGTACAATGATTCCACAAGCCTTTCCCTCCAAGAGCAGTCTTCACAAGCCTGGACCAGATGAGGTAGTTTGAGCCTTTGAGTACCACAGGAGTCACCATTGGCGTCGCCATACTTCTTGTGTTCTCCAGCTTGGAGAGTTTTGGACCAGTGGACAATAGAGTGTACCCACTGGTTTTTGAGAGATTGAGCTTGAATATGGACTTTGATGAAGCTTGCTGGACTGAGCTGAAGCTTTCTTGAGTTCCAGAGACAAAAGACCTCCTTTATCTTGAGTTCTGGTGAGGTTTTTCCCTCCTGGATAACCTTTGGACCAGAGGATAAATGATAGAACAAGAAACAGAGTTTGAAAAAAATGAAGAACAGAAACTGATTTGTGGAAGCTTTATAGGTTTTCAGGAGCTTGAGAGCTCTGATACCATTTGAGAATATATAGATTTAAGTTTGAGGGAGTTTTAGGAAAAGAGTATGGTCGATTTATATGAAGAAGAATGTAAGAAACTAGAGAGAATGGAGGAGAATACTATGGAGAGTATAAGGAGAATAAGAGAATAAGAGATTCAAAGAGGTTTTCGTCAGAGAGAGAGAGAGTAAACAGAGAATATAGAGACTTAGAACAGAGAATAATGAAGAAAAGAGGACTCATCTACCTTGAATCAATCAGTTCCTTGAACTAACTGCCTTAAAATAGGCAGTTTGCATACATTAAATTAATCTAAATCTAGGATGACATAAACAAATACTTTTGTGGCGTGTCTGATGAAGACAAGCAGGATACAGCCAAGGAGAATCTAGACCAGAGGGAGTGAGAGTGACTGGTGGGAGAGATGGGCACGGTTTGGTTGAGTGAAAGTGACAACCGGCTCATCCTCTTATGCACATGTGACTTTTATTCTAATTAATTCCCAACTTGCCTAAGCTGTCCCCTATGGTCTGATCTCTATTTTAAACTTCAAATCTGCCTCAGAATACTCAGCTTGAAGAGTTCCCCATCTGCCTTGACTTCCAAGACACTCTAGGTTAGGATTTGATACTTGCGCGCCAAGACTGTACGGACAGATTCAAACTTTCTCTGGATGCTTTATCTTTGATGCTTGGTCTCTTCACCAGCATTATTTATTTTCATTCTAACATCTTGGCCATGGTGGGTTCAAAGGAAAGGTCCATGGAAGATGGAGAAGTTGGGTTCGACTGTTGAAATGAAGAGGGAATGACCAAAGAAAGCAACCCATTAAGGATTGAAGGAAAGTAGAAGAAAAGATGATCCAAAGACTTGAAATGGAAGTTGTTCCGTTCAGACTTGATCCACAAGTAACTAATCTGACCTAACCTACCTTGCAAGGCAAGAAATAAGTGTGAAGGCTTAAGGGACGTTGCTAAGCTTCAGAAAACATAGGATACTCAATTTGAATTCAAAAGGAATGATCTGGTTTGAATTTAGTAAGAAAGATCACATGTGGTGCCTAAGGACAAGAGCAGACCTGTCACTATCAACCTAAGGAGACTGTGCTCTCCTCTTGTCCCTTTCTACTCTTCCTGGACGAGCCAGACCTTTGCTGTATCCCCTTTGGCCTCCTCCGATTTTATAAAGAATTATTTGTTTATATTTCCTTGTTTTAATAATTGTTTAATGTTTCTCATTGTCTATTTAAAGGCAGCTTCACCTCTTGTAACTCTAATCAGAATCAATAGACAAGTTTCTCTCTCTAATTTCATGTCGCTCTCTCTCCCTTGCTTGTGTCTAAGCAATATTCACAATGTAAGGAGTTAAGTATTATGGTTTATAGGCTGCCTTAGCTCCTTCTCTCATAAGGCAACCTAATACTTGCCAAACTCACTCTAAACTCTTCTTTATCTACTTCTTAAACTCTAGATCACTGATTATCAATCCTCTTCATCTTAGGTACACAAACTCAAACTGTTGTGCTACTTCAGAAGGACAGATTCAAACTAGAGATTCTTTGCCACACATAACCAGTTTGCTGTCTAGGATCTTGGTTATTGTGTAGGCTGTTTAAGAGGATTAAACCACCAGTTGGTTGTCTCTTCCTTTGAATGGTGAGTTCTTGTTGTATGGTTGAAGAGGGTTCAGTTACAAGTTAACTGAATACTCTCTTGACATGAGACAAACACTCATGAATTCCAACATGGTATCAGAGCCTAGTTGCTCTTCTTTGGGATCAAACTCACCTATTTTTTACTCTGTTTTTGAATAAATCATTTCTCTCCCACTATGTTATTGGTTTAGCTTGGTCAGTACTTGTTAGTATCTTAAATAAAGCTTGAGGGAGAGAGAGATTTTGAAAATGCTTAACCATTATGCTTTATCCATTGGATAATATCTATCTCTTAATGGAGCATCTCTTTGACCAGTGGACAAAATCTTTTCATCCATTGGTTTCATTGTTGTCTAAGCCACAGAAAACACTTGTTCATGTGTTATTCTGATGGTTCTCTTATTTCAAGACCTGGAAAACATCAGTTCATGAGTTATTCCAGTGGCACAAGTCTAAGATCAGTGGATAAATTGATTGTCCAATGGTCAATTGTGTTTCAGCTACTAAAGCACCAAACTCTGATGGGTATTGGATGCTCCTATCTGTCAATGCTTCCACAAAACTCACGAAAACAGAGCAAAGCTCTGTCCACTAGAACTCTTGAGCAAATTCTCTTTCTCTATTCTATATTCTTTCGTTCTCTGATTCTCCAGGTTACTTATTCTCCATCATTCTCTCATTCTCTGGCTACTAATACTCTGGTTACGTCATTCTTTACTTTCTACTTATTCTCTGGTAAATTATACTCTCTGGTTACTTAAATCTATATTCTCACAATCTTGTTTAGAATCTGCCTAAGGATGTAAAACAGTCTTGAAGTTAAGCTGTCTTGAAAGAATAGTCTTGCTTCTGTCCTTAGGAAAATTAATTGTGTTGTTGCCTGAATGCGTAGTCTTGTTATTAGGATTGAGAGAGTGTTTCTAGGATAGAATCATGAAGATATCTGTCCATTGCGTGTTTGAAATGTGTTTTTAAGATTAGACTTTGTGAAAACCCATGATCTGATCTCTTGTTGCTACTGATGCTTGTCTTAGTGTTTGTTGACATGCTGCCCATGTTGATCAGAGCCTACAATTGTTGTATATTCCTGACCATGGAGATTGCCCACTGCCCATCAACACTTTGGACACTGATTATGTCCATTAACTCCCAAGATGGTTGAGGATGAATGGAGCAGTAGAGAGATTGCTCAGAAGTTACATACCTGATGCCAAGAGGGTGGACAAGAAGTAAACTCAAGAAAAAGGCCACAACTCAAGCCAAGAGGGCTGTGGTCTCAAGGCATTGGTGATCATCACTTGCTCTCATCTACCAAGCTTGACCACATACTCTCATTATCTGGTCAAGCTTGAGGAGGGGAGTTAATATGAGAAGCCAGTGTCCATCTTCTTATGCATGGGAAGTACCTAAAACTATACTTATTCTTGTTTGAATAGGTTTTCCCCTTGAGAATGGATGCAAGTGTGTGTGCATTGTTTGAATCAGGTACTTGGAGCTCATGAGAAGATTCTAGTCGTGGATCAAACCCTTTGGTGATGGCAAGATGTCATAAGAAAGGGGGAGACAAAGAACCAGCCACATGGAGAGTTCCAAGCAGTTTTGATTTTGAAGCAAGGAAGGCATTGGTGCCTGTTTGCCATTGAAGTAAGGCCATGATCCAGGGTTTATGAGTACCTAAACTTGATCATAAGACTCATAATCCCACTGGCCAATCCCTAGGCTGAGGGTGGTTGCACTCTTTTTCCCTAAGTATGGTTTTATCCCAAGTGGTTTTCCATACGTAGGTTTTTAATGAGGCAAGTATTCTAAGTTCCAAGCTTGCCCAAGGATCTCCTGTGGTCAAGCTTGAGGGGGAGTGTTGAAATGAAGAGGGAATGACCAAAGAAAGCAACCCATTAAGGATTGAAGGCAAGTAGAAGAAAAGATGATCCAAAGACTTGAAATGGAAGTTGGTCCGTTCAGACTTGATCCACAAGTAAGTAAACTGACCTAACCTACCTTGCAAGGCAAGAAAGAAGTGGGAAGGCTTAAGGGACGTTGCTAAGCTTCAGAAAACATAGGATACTCAATTTGAATTCAAAAGAAAGGATCTGGTTTGAATTTAGGAAGAAAGATCACATGTGGTGCATAAGGACAAGAGCAGACATGTCACTATCAACCTAAGGAGACTGTGCTCTCCTCCTGTCCCTTTCTACTCTCCCTGGACAAGCCAGACCTTGGCTGTATCCCCTTTGGCCTCTTCAGATTTTCTAAAGAAGTATTTGCCTATATTTCCTTGTTTTAATAATTGTTTAATGTTGCTCATTGTCTATTTAAAGGCAGCTTCACCTCCTGTAACTCTAATCAGAATTAATAGACAAATTTGTCTCTCTAATTTCGTGTGCTCTCTCTCCCTTGCTTGTGTCTAAACAATATTCACAATGTAAGGAGTTAAGTATTATGGTTGAGAGGCTGCCTTAGCTCTTTCTCTCATAAGGCAGCCTAATACTTGTCAAACTCACTCTAAACTCTTCTTTATCTACTTCTTAAACTCTAGATCACTGATTATAAATCCTCTTCATCTTAGGTACAAAAACTCAAAGTGTTGTGTTAATTCAGAAGGATAGATTGATACTAGAGATTCTTTGCCAGACATAACCAGTTTGATGTCTAGGAACTTGGTTATAGTGTAGGCTGTTTAAGAGGATTCAACCACTAGTTGGTTGTCTCTTCCTTTGAATGGTGAGTTCCTATTGTATGGTTGAAGAGGGTTCAGTTACAAGTTAACTGAATACTCTCTTGACATGAGATAAACTATCATGAATTCCAACATCGACACCAATCGATCAGTTTCTGTCCAATTGAATCAAGGATCTATACAATGATCCTTGGCTGTAAGAAAAGTTCTTTCCTTTGTCTAAAGCTTGAGTATGATGTTATGGCTGCTGTGATGTGTTGTGATAACCTGAGGATATTTTTTAAATATTGCTAAATGAGATTGTTTAGAATCTGTCCCAGGACGCTATAATGAGTTGTGATTGATGATTAAGTGTTTAAAAATGCTTGCTCCTGTTTAATAATGTTGCATATCAAGATATTAGATAGTATGTTCTGAATCTGGTTGCATTCATGAGTGTAGACAGATTGAAAGCAATTCATTGGGTCTGATGGTTGATAATAAAAGTGCTTACCTCGGCTCATATTGAATGAAATAGGGAGTTAGAAGTTGTCTAAACCTAGTTGCATTCATTAAATGAAACCGGATTTAAGGTGATGCATTATGTGATGCATTGTGTGATGCATGTTATCTTAGTACTGCCTTAAGGTTGAGACATCTAGACTCACGTCTAAGATGCGTTTAAGATAGAGCTTATGATTGCCTAAATGCATTATCTTGATTCTTGATTAGAACTTGCTTGCATTTAGAGAATGGTAAGCTTGCATTAGAGGATCTTAGTCATAATAAGAATCTGTCTAATGCAATGCTAGTGACATTGGAGATCAAACTTGATGATTAGTCAAGCTTTGATCCCAATGCAAATGTGTCTTATCTTGTTTGGAGTTTGAGTATTGTTTCAGGTTCACAAGGAGTGTGCTTTGTTCAGTACCTATCCAAGACAAGAGAAAGACTTGGTCCATTGTGTGGAGCAATGGGAATGTTCTTGGTGTAGTAGCCGGTTATAAGAAGCGCAGGCCATGAAGGTTGTTGAGCTCATGGTTCAAGGCACACAAGAAGAAGAAGGTCACCACCAAAGTCATGACGAAGGCCGGTGATCCATGGGTACTTGAAGCTGAAGGCAAGAGGGTGGATCATTGATTTAAGCGCAGCTGTTAGGGTGGTATGCTCCCGGTCTTGAAAGCTCATTGAGGCTCATTTCAAGCTTGAATCTATACTCAATTCAAGCTTGAGGTGGGGATTCAAATGAGCAACCTGAAGAGCTGAAGTTCAGGAACTGTTTCCTCCTTACCATTACAAGAGAATGAAGATGAAGCTATCCGGGTTTAGGCAGTGGCGTGTCTAGACAAGAGGCTGTCCAGAGCAGTCTTGGCTATGTCATGAAGAGGGTTACTCTAGCAATGCGCTTCAGGGTTTGAGGTGGTTGTAGAGAGCTGATGAAGACACAAGCATTCCATGAAGATATCATAATCAGAAGTGAAGTGTAATGGTTTGTTGTCTACAGAACATGAAGCAATCCTTCCAAGCTTGACTTGTTCTAAATGGTCAAGCTTGAGGGGGAGTGTTGAGAAGCTTCAATGATCAGTGAGAAAGTCTTGGTGGTTATTCAAAGAAGGGAAGCCAATCTGATTAAGGGAAGTTCTCAAGATGGCTACTAATGAAGAAGCAACCAAGACTTAGTATGAAGCTTGTAACTCTATGAATGCAATCTAATGGTTATATCTGAACACAAGAAGTTGTGTGAAAGGGGGATAGTCCAAGATCAGTTCAAGAGAGTACAAGAAGTGTTGAGAAGTGTTGGTGATGAGCAAGGTATTTCAGATTACACTTGCATCACCATGAGGCCATGATCTAGGGTCTTTGGTGTCCATCACACTGCTGAGAACACAAAAGACCCATTGGCCAATCCCCAGGCCTTGAGGAACCTACTCTTTTTCCCTCATCAAGGTTTTATCCCAAAAACTGTTTTCCTTGGTGAGGTTTTTAATGAGGGGATTCTTCAAGGTTCCAAGCTTAACTTAGAATCACTAGAGTCAAGCTTGAGGGGTAGTGTTAACTTGAAAAAAGAAATGAAGCCAAGGTAAGAGTTGAGATGAGTTTGGGTCATGTGCAAAGTTTGGGTGTGATCTCCAGGAAAGCTATGGAGAGCTTTAGGAGTATCTAAAGAGGTCAAGAACTGACCTGAAGCTTGTGCATGTTGAGTTGAGGTATGCTGATAAGTTAAAATGATAGAGGAGTATTGGGTTAAGAATATGAGGAGAAGAGAAAGGATTGGGTAAGTTTGGTGTCGACCATGTCCTTACAGGCCGTACAATCCGTACAGGCCGTACAGATCATGGTCGACCCAAATACTCGACCAAAGGGTAAAACTTGATCCGGGTAAAACAAAGAGTAACCAGAGAAGCTTACCCCGTATCACCTTGGTCTATCCGGTAAAAAGGAGTTTGGATAAGGCGTGTACAGGCTGTAAAGTGATCAGCATCTTCCCAAAGATGCTGATACTCTTCTTGTGGCTCTCTTTGGTCGAACGTTTGAAAAGAGGTGCACCTAAACTTTCTGTCCACACAATTGCTCTTCCTTTTGTTTCTGAAAACCCTTGTAGCTCCTCTATATATATGATGACTGTCGAGATTCAATAAGAAACATACAGTTCTCTTCTTTATTTTCTTTCGTAGCCGACATGGCTCTCTACACAAATCTGTTCTTAATCTCTCTATTCTCTTAGTTTCTCTTTGATTATGTCTAAACAAACACCTCTATTCTCTTAGTCTCTAAAGATTTCATGGTATCAGAGCCAGATTACTGATAATTTGGGTTTGTGTTCTTCAAAGTTCAAAAGCAAAGTTCGAAGCTTTCTTGGAATCCAAGGAAAGCTTGAAAGTTTGAAGCTTTCTCTCTCGTATTCTAAGGTTTTTCCGGGTTGATTCATCTCAAATTCTAAACCTTTCTTAGATCGAAACCGCGTGTGTTCTTCAGCTTCATTCAAAGTCTCAAGCTTTTCTATATCTGGGTACTCAAGAACAAGTTGGAAGGAGCAAGATGTTGGCGATTCCGCTTACATTGAACGGGAGTGGAAACTACCTCTTATGGTCAAGGCTGGTGAAAACAGCTGTTGGAAGCAAGGGTTTGTGGAGTCACATCACGGATGGACCTCTAAAACCAGCTGCTAAGAAGGAAGAACGGGAAGGAGTAACTGAGCTTGCTCTAGCTGATGAGAAAAAATGGGTTCAAGAAGACATGACTGTGGTCACCGTGTTGCAAGCTTCTCTTGAGACCTCAATCCTTGAAGCTTAGAGCTACTGTGAGACAGCAAAAGATCTATGGGATACTCTCCAGAAGGTGATGTAACCATGGCCGAGCCAGCTGATCATCCAACAAAGGACAAGCCAAGATGGATGAAAGGCGAGCATACTGAGCTAAAACCAGCTGTTAAGACTGAGGAAGAGCTGATACAGAGTGTGGACGAGCTTAAACCAGCTGAAGAGAGTGTGCATGAGCTGAAACCAGCTGAAGTAAGTATGATTGAGCTGAATGAGCTGGATGAGTTAAGTGACACTCACTTGGAGCTGGATGAGCTAAGTGACACTAACCAGGAGCTGATTGAGCTGAGTGAGCTGAACTTGGAGAAGAATGAGCTGAACCAGCTGAGTGACACTACACTAGGTCGAGCTGAGCTGAATGTGAGTTACACTACACTAGGACGAGCTGAGCTGAACGGGAGTGACACTGAAGCTGCCATGGACCTATATGGACAAGTGATTTTCGACACAAAGAAAAAGATGGGTCAGATTTCAAACCAAAGTTAAGGGTCCATTATCTCTTTCTGATGGATCAGCCACGAAATTCAAGTCCAAGAAACCTTATGAAGCTATTTTGGATCAAGGGGCCCAAGAAGAAGTGTTGCAACCCAAGGAGAGATTATCATAACAAGTTCATGGGTTTGTTTCTTACCAAATTCGACCAGGCCTTTATTCAGATGTTTTATGACCCATTCTAATCCAGAAATATCAGAAAAGAGTCAGCAAGAAAGTCTTGGTCGTGATCATCCAAGAGCCATTCAACAAAACACCTAAAAGTGGTCAAAAAGTCTTAGTCTACATTTCTGTTTCCTAAGTTCCTAGTTTTCTACATCATTTCTAGCTTTCTACATTCTTGTAAGACAATATAAGGATGATGCACGACCTCAATAAGATCATTCAGCTTTTTGTTAAAAAATTTCTTACAAACTGTGAATCTGTTGTTGAGCTTCTTAACATTGTATGCTTAGGAGTTAATTCTCTGCAAAGCACCTTGCCTTTGATCATTGTTTGTGGAGGTAAACTTCACGATCACTGGCGCATCTATACAAGTGTGGATCAGTCCATAGATCTTCACTGAAGTCCATCTATCTCTATTCCATCCATCATCTACACAAGCTATTGGTCTCCCCATCGACCAATCTCTGAAGAATCATCATCAGCTCTACCTTCTTCCGCAAAACCATCCATCCATCTATCAAAAACAAGTTTGTGTGTGTTAGTAACCACCAGAAGTGACCATTCAAATCACCCTCAAGATCAGTCAAGGGAATCAAAACCAGAAGGGTTTTCATCAGAAGGTATCAGAGCAGATTGAGGGCTA
Organism: Moricandia arvensis; assembly: GCA_905132765.1. Taxonomy (NCBI): domain Eukaryota; kingdom Viridiplantae; phylum Streptophyta; class Magnoliopsida; order Brassicales; family Brassicaceae; genus Moricandia; species Moricandia arvensis. Next base: position 6,520 of record CAJHQP010004005.1, on the reverse strand, counting down.
CTGATTTGTGGTTTGAATTCAAAATCTTTTTCTCTTTTTTGGGAACCTATTTTTCATTGTTTGTTCATCTTCTACTTGATCTGTTCATCTTCTCTGTCGATTTTCTTTCCTCCTTCTCTGTCTATCTGTTGTTCTGCAAAGGGGCCAACCAGTATAAGAAAAAAAAATAAGAAAAGATCAAAAGGCTGAAGAGAAATCCGGCCAGGCTGAGGAGAAATCCGGCCAGGCTGATGAGAAATCCGGCCAGGCTGAGGAGAAATCCAGCCTCTGGTGGTAAAGCTCTTTGCAACCAAAAAGCTTGCAATCTGTCTATCCTTTTCTTCTCTTTGGGGTGGGGAATTGATTCTATACAGGCTTGTCTTTTTTTTGTTGCTGAGCTACTGGATTGACAGAGAAAAACTCACAGAAAAATCAGAGGGAAACACTTGAGAGAAGAGAGGCTTCGGCTATCTATTTGTATTAACTTTTCTTGTTGAGTTGTAACAGGAAACCATGGCTGGAGATGTCAGCAAAAGAAAGGAGACACAAACCTATAAGTTTGATAAGATCCTGATGGCCATGATGGCTACAATGATGAAAGAAATGGATAAGAAATTTAAATTTAAAAGAGCTTCCTTTCCTACTGATAATGTTTTGGGTACTGATTTTCAGGTTCAGAAAGATGCTAACGACAAAAGGAGAAGCAGGATACCATCTTTCTGTGGAATAAACGACCCTGATGGATACTTGGAGTGGGAACAGAAAATGGAACTTGTATTTGATGGCCAAAACTACTCAGAAAGCAAGAAGGTTAGATTGGCTACATCAAAGTTCTATGGTGATGCTATTCGATGGTGGGATCAGCTATTTACTACCAGAAGAAGAACAGGAGAAACCCAAGTTGGATCCTGGTTTGAGCTGAAACATTTCATGAAGAAACACTTTGTTTCTGGTAACTACAGCAGAAAAAGACAGGCCAAAGAAAAGACAAGATCACCTTGCTATGATCATGATCACCCAAGGAAGTCTCAGACACATAAGCAAAAAAGGCCAGCCCCACGTCCTCTCTCCAAAGCCAGTAAGCTGTTGTGTTCTAAGAAAGAAAGAGCTATCAAAGAGCTGAAAACAGGGTCAGCTAAGGTATTAAAAGAATCTGAGACATAACATGATTTTTCATTTGTCTCTCTTCAATCTGAACGTGTTGTCAATAAAACCTGCGATGAACTAACTTTTTTTGAACCGGTACAACCGAGTAGCATTGTCTCAGTGCCTCAGGTCTTTGAAGAAAGCTCAGCCGAGGAAGAGAGCTCGCCACCAAAAGCTGTCTTGGAGCAGCCAAACAACAGTGAAGTAGAAACTGATGATAAGTAATTCCTTTTGAACTCTCAAGAGCACTGTAAGGATCTTGTTATGGTTAGTTCTGTGCCTGAAATGTTTGTTATGGTGTCTTCTAACGAGGAAAAACGTTTTGGTCTTGAAAGAGTGAAAGAATTTTGTGTTTCCTACAATGATTTTGATAACATAATTCATTCTTTTAAGAAACTTGCACCTGACTAACCCTTTGGTGACCAAACTCGTTTTCATTGTGGTAATGCCATCAGTTCTAGTATTGCTGTGAGTCTTGATCATTATATGGAACATAACAAAAGATTTGATTATCCTGAAAAGTCATTCGAGCTTGATCTGCAACAGTCTGTTTTATGTTCTAGGAAATCATTTGATTTATTTATCTTTAAGGATAATGGCTTTAACCTAAGTTTTTCTAGGCATGAACTTATCATTGGTGTTTTGATTGAATCCCCTCGTGCTTGGAATGAATATGTGGTTAGAAATGAATCAAAATCACTTAAGGCTGAAAGTGAGTTTGTGTTTGATTCTGTTTTGAAACCTACTCTTGTATGTCCTGAAACTGATACAACTTGGCATGTTTTGAGATTACTCTTTGAGAATGGTGTTGTTTTGATGCTTGATGATATACTAGTGTGCAACACATTCTTTGACAAACCTGCTAAATCTTTGAAACATGTGATAAGTGATTCTCAGTTTGAGTTTGAACGTTTTTGTTCTAAATCAGAGAAGCTTGTGTATGTAGTAAAGTTTTTCTTTAAGAACTTTGATATTTCGTGTCTTGATACTGTTCTAGTTTAGAGTACCTTCTTTGACAAGAATATTGAATGTTTGAGGCATGTGCTACATGATATAAAGAAGAAATGTTTGATTTTTGATCTAAACAAGAACATGTTTTGCACATATAATTCTGGATATCTAGATTGTGTTTTGAGTGTCCATGATCATCAGGATAAGTCTCAAACGAGTACAAGGAACAAGGGCATATACCTTGCTTATCAGCCAGAGATTTGAAGATGGAAGTACTTGATAAAAACAGCTTCAACACTCCAAGGAAGTTTCTAAAACTTTTCTTTGTTGTTGCTTACATCTTTCTTTGCTTGAACCTTTATCTTAAGTCTAATTTGTTTCCTTTTGATGTAGGAGATACAGATTTGAGGAAAAATCTTTTCAAAGAAGCCATGATGGATGGAAGGTTAGTATACTGAGTTAAAACTAGCTGTTGAGACTGAGGAAGAGCTGATACAGAGTGTGGACGAGCTTAAACCAGATGAAGAGAATGTGCATGAGCAGAAATCAGCAGAAGTAAGTATGATTGAGCTGAATGAGCTGGATGAGTTAAGTGACACTCACTTGGAGCTGGATGAACTAAGTGACACTAACAATGAACTGATTTAGCTGAGTGAGCTGAACTTGGAGAAGAACGAGCTGAACCAGCTGAGTGACACTACACTAGGTCGAGCTGAGCTGACTGTAATTTATTATAATTTTTTTCTTTGAACCAAACCATGTCTTTTAATCACTCTATATAAATCGTATACATCTCTTTCTCCATATACCCTAGCCGCATACCTTCATGTCTCATGATTCCTCATCTCCTTCCCATCCCTCTTGCTCATCACTCTTATGTCATTGCACGTCTTCACGTTGTGGGTATGGTGATGGGAGGAGACGAGACGCAGCCACCACCCATGGTCACCACCGCAGTCATCAGTTACCACTAGAGATGAAGCGTTGACGTTGGAGGCCCATGACATTGCTGTGTTGCCGTTTCATACTGGAGGCTCCATGTTCCTCACCACCACCGGTTATGGATCTCTACTACCGTGAGCGGTGAGTCAACGGAGGTGCAGCCATTTTCCCCATAGTGGTAGTTCCGTCAAGCCAAAGTGGTCTTGAGGGTGTTAAGCGATGCCTTTTATGTTCCTTGCGTAGGAAGCAGGACATCCTTGAACCGTATGCTTGCCCTCATCAACTCTTTTATTTTTAATGCTTCCATGTCACGTATCTAATTGATGAAGATTAGAGTTAATTATTATTTCTTTAATTATTATTTCTTCTTGTTTTCATGCTATCCATATTAAATCATGGCTTGGTACATGTTGTTTTTCCGACGAAGTTGGCATCACGGAACCCATGTTTGCTTGATCCAAGGCGAAACCTAGCTTGCTTGGTGACAAGTCATCTGATTTGGTTTTCTGATCCATTTCGGTTCTCCGTTTATGCAAAGGTGAGGGTTTATTCCGTAAATCCCGTTACTAGAATAGAATTCTTTATATCACCGTTTAGTTTCAAAATGTGTTCCATCTGTTTGAATCGAGTCTTGCGTGATAGTTAGGATTCAATGTAAACCGGAATTAGGGGTCTAGAGGATTCAACTTATTATGGATTGAGTGATGTTAAATGATGATGGTATATATATATATATGTATATATATAGTTATGAGTAGGGATTTTGTGATGAGGGCGGCTACTTCAGAGAGATCTGGACTAGTAACGCATATGAGGGCGGCTACTTCAGAGAGATCTGGACTAGTAACGCATATGAGGGCGGCGGTTCACAGAGATCTGGATTGTGACGCATATGAGGGCGGGGTTTCGGAGACATCTGGGCTAGCTACGCATATTCGTGGGCAGGGGCTCAAAGACGTTTGGGCCAGCGACGCATATTTATGTGAGGCGTGGTGCAGAGACGTTTGCATTCAACGCATAGAGGTTACGGGCGGGGATCCAGAGATGTCTGGGCTAGCGACGCATATTATGATGAAATATATCCGTAGAGGAGAATGCGGGGCGTATGGATTAGCTATGTGCTATCATCGCATTGATTGTTGGTGTGATTCTCTAGGCATCGTGTTTGTTCATGTTAGAACTAAACTTCCATAGTTGAAGTTCTATTTTCTGAGTTAGTGATTTGCTTGTCTAGCATCCCATACCTCACTGAGTGACTTCCCCGTTACTCACCCCTTTTTCGTTCCCGTTTCAGGTGAGACTGTCGATTAGGAGTGATCTTTTTGGGCTGGTGATTTTCGGTCGTTCTTTATCCTTCTTTCTCAGACTTATGGATTTACGTTTTATCGATATTTATTCGAACTACTTATGGAGTTATGGTGTTTTGAAACGATTTATGAGAACTTAATAAACGGAGATTTTAGAAATTATTTATATTATTATTTTCGAAAAATTTGGGTTTTACAGAAGAGGTGGAGTTCACTAAGCAGTTGGGAAAGTTCAGGGCTCTATGGTCTGAACTCGAGATGCTGAGGCCAAGCACACAGGATCAAGACATCATCATGGAAAGGAAGGAGCAAGCTCAAGTCTTTGGCTTGCTTCTAACCTTGAATCCGAAGTACAATGACATGATCAAGCACAACTTGAGGTCATCTAAGCTGCCATCCTTGGAGGAAGTTTGTGCTTAAATCCAGAAGGAAGAAGGTTCACACGGATTTTTTGGAGGAAGACGAGACCTTTCCTTGGCCAACAAGGCAGAGGTCACTCAAGCTAACAAGGCGATGTACAAGCCTGAGGAAAGGAGATATGGTGAGGATAGGAGGTTTGGAGGCAACTGTGATCACTGCAAGAAGCCGGGTCACAAGAGGAGTCAGTGCTGGATCCTTCATTCCCATCTGAAACCAACCAAGTTAATGAAGGAGAGGGAAGAAAGAGCTCACCTTTCAAATGAAGCAAGTGAAGCGGGTCCTTCTGGAAGTGGGTCTAATGCTCGTGAAGGTGAAGGGAAGGCTATGGCATCTCAACACACTTCAGTCAAGAACATGGATCAAGAGCCCATAAGGAGGTCCGATATTGATGCTCTCATCAAAGCTCTTAAGGAGAATGGTAACACACTCGGAAACACCCTTGGTTACACTCATACTGCTTATAGAATGCCTAAGACTCTTGATCAGATAGATACTCTAGGAGAATCACATTGATCATATGCTGCGACTAGTATATCAACTAAACCATTAGTTGTTGATTCTGGTGCCTCTCATTACATGATAAGTGACACCAGTCTTATAAAGGATATAGAACTGGCTTATGGTCATGTTATGATTGCAAATGGTGATAGAGTAGCTATAAAGGGAATTGGAACCTTGAACTTGTTTTATAAAGAGTCTAGAGCTTTCTATATGCCTGAGTTTACTTCAAATCTCTTATCTGTCAAGAAATGCACTAATGATCTTCAATGCAATGTTATCTTTAGTCCTAATGATGTGAAGTTTCAGGATATTGTGAGCAGTACGTTGATTGGGAAAGGAGTGACCAAGGGAGATCTTTATATGCTTGAAGAACTTACCCCTATTTCCAATTCTAGTTACTCGTTTAGTTCTGTTTTTACTTCAAATAATGATGCTTTGTGGCATGCTAGATTAGGACATCCCCATGGTAGGGCTCTTAGTTTGATGTTACTTAGTGTCATGTTTAAGAATAATGAATGTGAAGCATGCATTTTGGTAAACATTGTAAGACAGTCTTTAAGAAATCAAGTACTATCTATGAGAAGTGTTTTGATCTTGTTCATTCTGATGTTTGGACTTCTCCTTGTTTATCTAAAGAAAACTATAAGTATTTTGTTACATTCATTGATGAGAAATCTAAATACACCTGGGTAACACTCATTAAAACTAAGGATAGGGCGCTTGATGCAATTAAAAACTTTCAGACTTATGTTGCTAACCATTATAATGTCAAGATTAAGTTTTTCAGATCAGATAATGGTGGGGAATACGTGGGCCATATTCAAATAAATAAAGGGATGACCAGAAGAAGAAGCTGGTTGATGATTCAAGGATAAGTTCATCAAGAGAAGGCAATTTTGTTCTGTTAGTACAAACTTGCTCCACAAGCTACCACTTGACCTAACCTGACTTGCAACGCAAGAATAAGTTGTGGATACTAATATGGACGTTGGGAACCTCTAAGAAGTCAAGGAAATCAGTTTGAATTCAAAAGAAAGGATCTGCTTTGAATTAGGCAGAGAAAAGTCACATGGGTGCATAAGGAGTTGTAGCAGACCTGTCACTATCACCATGGAGACCACACCCTTCATCATGTCCCTTTCTCCTCCTCGGGACGTGCCTTCCCTTGGCTGTATCCCCTTTGGCCTCGTCTCATTCCTTCAGAATTATTTGTTTATATTTCCTAGTTTTAGTAATTGTTTAATGTAGCTCATTGTCTATTTAAAGGCAACTTC